>JALNQK010000139.1:0-71045 GCA_028458525.1 Ophiosphaerella herpotricha
GATATTATCTAGGCTTACTAGAAGAGTAGAAAGAAGTTACCTTTACTAACTATAATAAGGCCTTAGGCCTACTAAAGGTAGTAAGTAAGTTTAACTAAGTAGGTAGAAGTAAGAGGCCTAAATATTACTATATTAAGTAGCTAGAAAGAGTAAGTTAAATAGAGAAGAAAGATAGTAAGTAAGATCTTATTTTTATTATAGAAGTTAATAAAAGCTAGAGTAATATATAAGCTATACCTATCTAAGATAAGTAACTAATATAAGTATCTAGCTTTACTTATAGTATAGTAGTTAAATACTTACTTAAGCTAGGCTAGACTAACGTTATTATTTATCTACCTAGATAGAGATAAGCTAACAAAGACTTAATACTCTCTAGCCTTAATTACGTCTACTTATACTAACCTTATAGCTCTTTAGGTAGCCTTATAGATAAGTCTAAGTAGTAGAGATATCCTATCTATATAGATATACGCTAAGGTAGTTATCTACTTGTAAGAGCTATCCTAGAGAGCTACCTAAACCTCCTTTCTCTCCTATATTACTTAACTAAAGATATATTTAGACCTCCTAGTAATACCTATTATAAAGCCTTTCTTGTCTATATTATATATATACTATAGCTCTACTTAATATTCCTCTATCTTCTAATATAATAAGTTAAAGTATAGCTTATACTTTGTATATAAATTAGCTTTATAGCGTGTATAGTTAATACTAGTAGTCTATTTAGGTATAACTAAGTTCTAGTTTTGATTGAGGAAGTAAGTTACCTAGCTCTTACTAACTGTTGCTTAAGCTATCTATAATACTAAGCTTCTTATTATCTCTCTTGTAGGTAGAAGGCCTCTCTTTGTAAGTTTTTTAATATATTGTATAAGCTTATATTCTTGTTATAGGCTGAGCTTTCTCTAGTTAAGTTTTTTGGTCTGATCTGAGCTTGTCTGGCCTCGGCGTCTTCGGCTTAGCGTACTTCGTTCAATACTAAATTTGGCAGCAATTTTTGTGTATGAGAAATCCTCTCCTAGTTCTCGCGAGTTGATTTCTTCAATCGCAGCTTGAATCGGGTCCATATTGGTGGAGTTATCGCGTAATGTAAAGAGGTGGGTCAGACTCAAGTTTGGTGTTCGGCGTGCATCACGCGAACACGTGCATCACGCGAACCAACACGTTAGCTAGCCTCAACATGCTTATCCCCAACCTCAAGACTTCCACCCACCTCTCCGCCACCACAGTCACTCCCAACATGCTCGAAATAGCTTGCTTCACAGTGTCTTCTGCCATATCTGCAGCACGAGCCGGTGCGGACCGACTTGAACTATGCGCAGACTACAGTGCTGGCGGCATCACGCCGACCATGCACTCGCTCCTCCAAATCCGCAAAGAGACTGATATTCCAATCAATATCATGATTCGGCCACGAGCTGGAAACTTCCACTATTCAACGGCTGAGTTTGAGCAGATGAGACACGACATTGCACTTTTTGCTACTTTAGCAAGCGGGTTTGTATTCGGGATTCTGGACATTCATGGCCATGTAGATGTAGCGAGAAATAGCGAGTTAGTAGACATTGCTTCGCCGCAGCCTTGTACATTTCATCGTGCGGTTGATGAGGTGGCGGATTTGGATGAGGCAGTGGAGATGGTGGTTGCATGTGGGTTTAAGAATTTGCTGACAAGTGGAGGGAAGAAGAATGCCGAAGAGGGTGCAGAGAGGGTGAAACGCTTGCAAGAGAAATTTGGAAAGAGAATTAGTTTGGTTGTGGGTGGCAGTATCAGGAGTTCGAATATTGCTGAGGTAAAGAGGAGGGCGGGTGTGCAGTGGATGCACTCCGCAGCCGTCACAGGGGTTGGAGAAGAGCTGGACGTAGGTGAAGTGAGCAAGATGAAGGATATGTTGAGAGTGACGCGAACCGACGGGAGTAAAGATGCAATCATGGATAGCTGAGCTACGAGATGGTTGTATACGCATTCGCCGGACCATCGACACATGGCCACAACACAAATTAGCCGGATTGTAAAGAAGGAAGTGGCAAACTTGGTCCGGCTGTCACGTGGGAACGCTCAATTAGCAATGTTTTAAACCAACGAATCATCATTAAGCGATCGAATCTATACAAGACCGCCGCAATATGGACACTACAGCCACCAGAGGGTATCATCCACGAACCAGTTTTCACTAAACGCCGCACATTGGGCGTTCCATCCTATTGTTCGCAACCAAGCACTTGAAAAACCAATGAATATGCCACTCATAACGCATAAAGTGCGTACATCAACGCACTCAGCATGCCCATCCCCACCGACCTCGTCTGATCCACAGTCACACGCACACCGGCAGCCGTACTTGAAGATGCAGCCGCCTGCTTTGTTGCCGTAACTACGGTAGTTTGTTGTGCAACTGTCGTGGCCTGCGTAATAGTCTTGGGTCCTTCTGTCGTGCCTACCGCCACGCCACTTACCGTCATTACCCTGACGGTCTGTGGCAGTGTCGTCGGTGCCGTATACGTCGCCCCAGGAATAGTGGTCGTATACACGACAACGGATCCAAGCTGATTTGGCGGCACAGCCGAGCCAACACCAGTACCCGTGTATTGTGGCGGAATCGAAAGCGTAGACGTGTTCGGCTTGTCCTGCGGCTTTGAAGCGTAAATGTTCCCGGCCGAATAATTCCCAGTGAAAAGATTTGCCTTGTTGCCGCCAGACTCGTACTCGCCCGTTGTCAACGAACCAAACGAATTATCGGCGAACGCGAAATTTGTGGTGAATTTGTCGTAGCATATGGGGATGTTGAGATTTTGGACGTTGACGCAGTTGAGGCTGGCGCGGCAGCAGAAGCCTGATTCGCGGGATTCGACCGAGGACGTGAGCGAGCGTGCTTTGAAATGGATGTCCTTGACGGAACCAAGAACGTTGGTGTATAACGTGCTTAGATCAGGGCCGATTGCTGGTGGTGCTTTTCCTGTCGCGCCTTTCGGCTGGCATGGTTGGCAAGGGTCATTGTTGTCTGCTTTGTTAGGTGATTCGAGTGGTGTTGCGTGTGCGACTGCAGCCAGAGCGAGGACGAGGAATCGGAGAGACATGCCGAGAATAACCTACTCGGGTTTTGACGTTCGAGCGAGCGCGTTTTGGTGTATGGATAAAAATTATTATAAAGGATATTAAGATATATACTATGAAGCAACAATTGATTGCTCCTCTAAGTCACCAAGAGGTGAGTGAACAGCACAGAGCGAGCGAGAGTAACAATCGGCGGAGGACCAGAGTGCGAGGAGTAAGATTTTGCTAAGGGGCAAAGAGCAGGCCTTCACTACATATAGTGTCTATCCAACTTCCCGTGGCCAACAAATAGACGGTTTCACTCTCCAACCCTGCTTGCATCCGAGTCGCAAAGCACTAGTCCCTGTCTATAAGTGGCAAGTCCTGACTTTCCTTGGCCCTATCCTACACTAGGAAGTTAGGAGCATCCCGCTTGTACGTATCCGTACGTCCGTTGGTCGATATGTGCCCATATGACCCTAGCAACCTTGCAAGGAACGGTCCCATATCCACTTACAATTCTCGCCAGGCACACCACTTCCAAGAAGATAGGCACAAAAATCCACTTACTCGACCTCGAGCTTCTCGAGGAAGGGCGACGAGATTGTATCCTGCCGTTCCTCGCCCGACGAAATCCACAGTAGCCCGCAATACGAGGGACTAGAGACGTAGGTGGCTGTCTCGCTTCGCCCGCAGCTGTTTATCGATAAAAGCATGCCGCACTGGCACAGACTTGCTCATGCGACCACACCACACGGCCTCAACAAGCACCGCCGTGCAAAGGAAAACTTAGCTGCAATGCGAGCATTGCGATTCGCCGAGTGGTCATATGCCGGCGGTTGGGAGACAAGTCGTCAAGCTAACAAGCTAACCCGTTCCGCAATGACGTACGCAGCAATGATCGCTCTGCCCTAGTGGACGTTAGGAGCGTTAGCCCTAGGAGGCGTTTTTGACATGCAGCGCTGAGTGGATTGATTGTTAAATTCTAACCTTGGGACCTGCATTCGTGTGCTATGATGCTTGTCTTTGTTGAACCTGATGGGAGGGGGCGGTCCTCTACCATGACATGAATCTTTGTATCTGTTTTGACAGAATAATAAACTCTTGTCGTGTGCGTTGTTCTAGCACATATTGGCAAGGCGTAATTAGTTCCTTGAGGGCAATGGCGCGCATGGGCTTGCGTGTGTTGTTCGCATAGCAATTTCTTGGAGATGAGCTAATTATGCTGAGCAGTCTATGGTGTCGCTCAAAGCAGACAACTTTCACGAATCAAAAGGTTCCTTGGCATGTACCTATAGCTAGCAAGTTAGTGCTAATTACTTCGTATGTAGGTAGGTAGCTGACATTTTGTGTGGCATTCCTGCAGATGTATTTTGCCATCTTGGTCAGAAGCGGATCAGGTCGAGTGCGAAGCCAAATTCGGTCGTTGCGGATCTTTGGCACATAGAAAATTTCTTTCAAATACAATAGCGTGAATTCATCGTATGCTTCCCGAACTGGTAGTGGACCTCAAGTTTATCGGCTGACTGGTTGTGCTGAAATTAGACTGGTCTTGAAGAATGAGCAGTTGCGGACCTTGTGATTATCATGCCCTTGCTACGAAATGGCAGTGCTAGGGTATCTAAGACCAAACGCCTGATGTTAAGCCGACTATTCCTCGCTTGCACTTCTACTGCTCTCCCTCACTACAAAGGCTTCTGGATCGACGGGGGAGCTGTGCAGGTCTACTCGATGACTCTCAGCCCATGCTCGCACCTTTGCTTTGTTGATGACTGCTTCTGCATTGGCTTTCTTCTTATGTTCTAGGACATGCATGGCTTGCAGCGTCGCTATGATGTCTTCTGAGACGATGTACGTCTTCTCCCGCAGGTCGAGTACCGTCAGAGTTTTCTTCGAGGGCCAGGCGAGGATGGCGCGGGCGAGGGTGGTCGACCAGTAATGTACATAAGCCAGGTGGCCGAGTTCGGACAGCGCTGTAGTGAGCTTGTCAGTGAACCCACTCGGGATAGAAAGTGTAGGGCGATCATACGCTTCTCAGGCCCACCCAATCTGCCCTCACGCCGACTCATCTCATAGCTGGCGCCCATGAGAATCTGGCCTAGGCCCTGTTTCTGCCAGGGCGGAAAGACTAATATGCACGCCAGGTTGTTGTTATCCCAGCTCATCTTTTCCTTGCTGAAGAAGCCGACCACTTGCCCCTGGGCCCCTACGCCGTCGTCACCCAAGCTGGTATTCTGTATAGTCGGCGTCGGCTCATGGGCGACGAGTAGATAGTAGAGGAAGGTGGTGACGTCGTAGAAGACGGATTTGGTGTCGAGAAACAGTTTTGCAAACAGGGAGAGGTTCTGGGCGTAGAGCTTGTGCTTTTCGCCGTCAATCTCGAACAGCGAGTAGTTGTCCTTGGTGTATATGTTGACGCCTGGCGGCGGAGTGTCGCGGTGGGGGCATGCCTTCTGCGTAGCTATCAGCGCTGAACTGGAACTACGTTTGCGCGCATCAAAAGCACGTGAGACACACCAGATGGCCTAGGAAGCCCGTGAGTTCCTTACTATATTTAAAGCACCACTGGCAGACATAGAGGCGCTCAATCGTGCGTCCCACCAGCTCCTCGGGATAGAAGGACGGGTACCATGGCTTGATGAGCAGCGAGCCAAACACGACTTCGAGCACGTTTGGCGTGACGGAGCCGTTGAGTGGCAGTGTTAGGGAAGGGGCTGGAGATGCACCATTCAGAGAGCCCGCATCAGGGGCCATTGAGGTGAAAAGGACGCGAGAAAAGGCCCTTCACATGCTGGTGGGGTCTTGTGGTGTGACATGGCCTGAGTCTGTCGCGAAGGCACGTGCTCGTCATTTCGACTGGACTGCTCGTCCATGGCACAACTACCTAGCACCACTCAGTAAACCACCCCCTTGAAGACGCGCATCCCTAGCCACCGTCTCATTCTCGTCCCTCTTTCTCGCCCTTGGTTGGCGTCATGGGCGGTGTCATCGCAGTCGAAATTTCAGCCTCATCTCTTCCACCGCAATGATATACATGTAGTGCTCTCACGAGAGTCTTGTTTGATGAGTATTCGTCCCAAGCACTGGCATCCTTCAGCATTGCGGGCAATCTGGCGTCCATTTGAACAATCACAGCCTGTCTGAGGCCGCAGTCTAGAGCCGGGAAAGGTTCTGTATACAGATCAGAGGCAAAGTCGACTACCATCAATGGGTCCCTGACGAACGGCAGCCGATCTATGATGGCCTGCGACACCTTGCGCTTGATCTTCTCAAGGCTATACTGTAAATTCATCAGTTTTAGGTCCGAAAACCACAACATCCGCAGACAGTGTCATACCTTATCGCAGGCAAGAAACAAGCTCAGTAAGTCTGACAATGCTTGCTCCTTTTCCATCTCTGAACGCAAAGCGAAATTTGTAAAAAGAGATCCTGTAATAGGATTGTATATCCCGTACAGCTCATCAAGCAGTGCAGCAACAATTCTTGCCGACTCTGGAAGTTCGATTGTTCGAATCACGCTCTCCTATGCATATTAGTCGTAGCCATTGCACCAGTAGGTGCGAAGACCTACTGCAAATCCTCCGCCGCAGACCGCGCCAAAGTAGTCAGATTCTTTACACAACCTAAAATACATCGTCAGGCGGGAAATGGTGTTGTAGCCGAGTGAACTGACCTAACACGATGAACGGCGAACCTTCTGCCCTCGGCGATGATCGTGAAATCCGACCAGTCACCTGTTTGACGAAGCCTATAGATAGTCAGCAATATGCTCTTCTTTGATTAATTCAGGAACATACCGCGACCAGTCAATGTCGTTCGAAGACAATACCAGCCACTTATGAGCAGGGCGATCAACATGACCATACTTCACCATATCAAAGTCCGCTCGGACAAATGGTATACCACTGCCAATACAGATTAGCCCAGATCGGTCAAGCCCAGCAGCAAAACAAACCAAGGGACCTCATATGCGTTGAATTGATGGTTCCCCTCCCGCATTGCAATATCTTCGACCGCATGCAGAAAGGCATGGGCCCCGTCTACAGCAACGAACTCGAGGTCAACCTGCATATGCTCAAATAGCAACGACACCTTCTTGCACTTAGACCGCCACGATGCGGCTCGAGTAGCCTTGCCCTGAAAATATATCGGCTTGTCATCCGGGAATTGACCTAGTGTCATGATCGCAAGTGGGGGTTGAGTAGAGATGATGCCAAATTCACCATTTGCTCGGTCGAGCAATAGGCGCGACGGGCCAGTAGATTTGTAGTCGTGGTTCACACTAAATGATTGTAGTAGCCAGATTATAGAGCCGTGGCCCTCAGTGTCGGACATGTTCGCAGATGTTTCGGTGCGTTGCGTTCGCTGTTGACGTAAGTAAGTGCAGAATGGAGGAGGGATACCAGAAATAAGCTAGAAGGATCTAATATATGAACTCACTGCTGTGGTAAGTTTCGTGAGCGATGAGGTTAGAACAAAGTGAGTGAGTAGGTAGGAGTGATGAGCCAGTGATCTAGTGAACAACATATGCATGCAGCAGTGCCACAGAGCTTCACATTTATAGTATAAGGGATCACTTGTTCTTATGGTCTTCGACATTAATGTGACAATGCTATGAGCTTCAGAGCTTAAAAGTGTGGAGAATTCCGAGAAGATGTTTCGTAGCTCGTATGTCGAGAGTTTAGTACGAATATTTATCAATTTGAATTTCAAATGTAAATTTATAGACTTAAAAGGCATATCCGATTAATTTGCATCCAGCGCCCATACGCGATACCACAACTCTGTATGAACAAATCATGGTGACATCGTCTACCAGGTGGTTGGGACCTGGGGATAGTCTTTCTTGCTAATATTTAGATCATCAAAGACCGAATCGTCGCCATGCAGATGCTCCATCCGAAGTTCATCTTCATGCTCCAGCTTTTCCAGCTCCTCCAGTGGCGTCTCTTTATTATGTTTTTGATCCTTTTTTGTTGCTTGAACACCCTTTTCGATACTCTCTCCGATAAGTAAGATCTGGCAATACTCGTAGTCGATATACTTGGGTTTGACTTCAGTCCAAGCTAGTCCGCGGAACTCCTTAATGATTCTACTTAATGTTAGACATGAACAGCCCCATTGTATTCATAGTGCTTACTCTTTTGGGAAATTGGGCTTTTGAGGTAGCCGGGCCGCTGCTGGCCCGCTTCTCTCGGGGTTCTTTACGCTGATGATAAAGCTGCCTTGATCCTTGATGCCGATATCTTCCTGAACCTCGCCTATATTAGATGGAATCGTTGTAGAGTACACAAGATGCGTAGTTCTGTCCTCAGTACGGGTAATAGCGTAAACACCCTCAGCAATGGGAGTGACAGGATCAACATGTCGTGTACCCCGAGTCTTCGTCTCATACTCGCTCCCTTTAAAGAAGTTGTCTTTTAGATCTTGAATGGTTGTGTTTGATTTCTCAACAAAGGCCATGAAACGGTCACTATGTAACTTTGGGAAGGTCTTCTTAGGCAAGGCAAATAAACGATTGTTCTTCAAGTCGGGAATAGCACCATCTCCCAGCTTGGCACCTGTGGGTAAGGGTCGCAGCACGAAGAATGTCCTCTGCAGGTCTCCAATGCTTTCTGCATCATCAATACCAACGCGATTGCGAGTGAAGAAGTAAACGAGGCCCTTCTCTAAAATATTCGAAGGAACTTGCTTCTCCCGATGTGATGACTCCTCGATAGCTCCCTTTCCGTTGGTCGTGTTCTTCGCTGTAGGATTGTTACTCGCATCTCTCTTCTTATCACTGTCTGTGGTGTTTGGGTTGGCATTGTTTTCGCCATCGTTC
The DNA here is from genome assembly GCA_028458525.1 of Ophiosphaerella herpotricha. Lineage (NCBI taxonomy): Eukaryota > Fungi > Ascomycota > Dothideomycetes > Pleosporales > Phaeosphaeriaceae > Ophiosphaerella > Ophiosphaerella herpotricha. The sequence goes on from JALNQK010000139.1 coordinate 8,864, forward strand.
ACATCGTTTTGTTTGCGCCTCTGCCTCTCCTCATACTCGCTTTTGCCACCACCTTCAACTGAGCCATCCACATCCTTCATCTCACTATCATTTTTCATTATGCCAGATTTCTCGAGTGTTGTTTGCTTCTTAGTTGCTTTATGACTACGTTTCGGTGAAGGCTCAACCTCTTGTTTCCTCTTTTGCCCAGCTACGGCGTCCTCGCTCATTGCCGAACTTGAACTTTTGTGGGCATTGCGATATGAAGAACGTGTTCCTGCCATATTTGCTGATTGGCCCCAATTGATGAGAGTTTTTCAGGCTTAGGAAGAGAAAAATGATGGAAAAAATGTACGCGTTCCTGTTTTATAATAACAATTTTACGGAGCACAATTATGATGTCACGCGTCACTTCATCACGTGCACGCCACTCACGCCACTAGTAAATGCTTCCTAGAACGCAAGTTAGGGAGTAGACGATAACGGGTACCTCGCGTGTTGCTACAGTCGCGGTACTTATCCCAACTGGTAGCTCCATTAATAGATGGAATTGATCAACCCTAGTACACGTCAAGCTTGAATACCCCCTTCTTTCGTTCTTGTCGACTCTTGTCGTCTACTTGAATGCCTGAATGCCTTTTGCTATACCTTCAGGACTAGGGGTTTCTGCACAAGCATCAGGAGAGAAGCCAAATTTATCGTGAAGATAATCGCGAGTTGTTGGGCCGATGGTCGCAATCTGGATGTTTCTCGGAGTCGGCTTTGGAGCCACACGCCCTGTTTTCACATCCAACAAGCCCAAACTTTCCAGCATTGCCTGACATCCGGTGGGAGAGAATACCACCACCCACTGACGCTCGTAACCAGCTTCCAGGTTTTTGCGCCATATCGCCGAGAAATCGTCTCTGAACGATCGCATCTCACCCGTTTCGTACATAACCAACTCATCCACTTTGCATATTTTATCAGCACCAAGATTAGCTGATTGCAACGTGTTTGGTATAATGTCTCGTCTCTTGTCCCCCACCAGGAACAATATAGGCGGCTTTCCTTCCCCGGGGTACACGCCATTGTAGTGCTCGAGCATGTAAGCTGCCAGAGCCTCACCATTTCCAGTGTGCTCTCCAAGAATGGGGCAGAGCAGATTCAGTGCCCTCAGTCCACGTGCTGTTGCCGGGCCAACAGCATACAATGGGAGACTTGCTGGTAGTAGAAGGTTAATAGACTGGCTATTCTGTTTTCTAATCTCCTCTACAATCTGGGCAAAGGCTTCGACAGCCCGTTGGGAGGTAAAGATCAGAGCACCATAGGTTGCGAGCCCCTGTTCTGCCTTTGGAACGAAACCCCGGCTGGTGATGTGCTTCCGCACCCCCTCCAGGGCGTCTTGCTTGGATTGGTGCTCAAGGACTGGCACAAAGATGGGTGTGAATCGGTGGTTATCTAGGGTCGCGAGGAGCTCTTGATATGTGTCTGTTGGCGCCGACTTTGTCTTGAGGAGTAAGATGGGGATCTGGCCCCGCGATTGCTCAGCCATGATGGTTGCACCGGTGGCAGGGCGCAGGTGAAAGTCGTGGTTGTGGCTCTAGCGCGCTAAAAGCTCGGGTAAAGTTGTAGTCCGCGGTTGGGCCCTGGAATTTCCCCAAGCAGCAAGCGACAAACCCGCGATTTCGAAATAGTTGTCCTCCACGTATTGACTCGGCCTGCGACCACTCCCTCTCATCGGTCCATACCACTCAACCGATCGATAATCTTAACCAGTCAACTCTTTAGCCCAATTGACCGCCTCGTCATACAATGGCTGACGTTGCGACTACTTCTCCGGCGGATGCCACCCAGTCCAAGCAGCAGGTCGTCAAGCCTGAGAAGCCCGACGAGGACCAGTACAAGGAAGCCCTCGCTAAGGCAGAAAAGGAGCACGCTGCTGCACAAGATAAGCTGGTAAGTCAACATGGTCTTGCCGTGGTCACGAGATCGATGAATACCACAAGCCAATCCAACGGCAACTTGCATCATCGCAAGAGGCGTTTGTGCCATAGCGACACACCCTTGCTGACCCAATAGACCGCCTGCAAAGCCAAATTCGAACTCGCCCGTCCAAACAACAAGGACTCGCCCAACGCAAAACGCCAACAGGAGCTTAAGACTGAGTTGAACGCCATTCGACAGGCCCAGCAGGGCAACAAGTCTTCTCGCAGCGCCATCCACGAGCAAATCAAGAAGTATGATGAGCAGCTCAAGTCCCGTCTCAATGAGCTGAAGACCAGCAAGGGCAAGGTCAACTTCAAGTCCGTCGAGGAAGTTGACCAAGAAATTGCCCGCCTTCAGAAGCAAGTTGACAGCGGCATGATGAAGCTGGTAGACGAGAAGAAGGCCTTATCCGAAATCACGAATCTAAACAAGGCGCGCAAACAATTCTCTGGCTTTGACGGCCAACAAAAGGATATTGATACGATCAAGGCAAAGATTGCTGAGCAGAAGAAGCTGCTGGACGACCCGGAGCAGAAGGCCCTGAGCGAAAAGTACACCGTCCTACAGACTGAGTTAGACACCCTCAAGAGCGAACAAGACGACGCCTTCAAGAACATGAAGGCACTCCGGGACGAGACTGACAAGGCGCGTGCTGAGCAACAAGAAAAGTACCAGGCTCGCAAGGAGCTCAAGGAGGCATACTATCAGCAAAAACGTGCTTTCCAGGAGTATGAATACCAAGCCCGTAAAATCCGCGGCGAGAAGCGCCGTCAAGAACAAGTACAATACGCTGCTAGCAAACGCAAGGAGGCTGCCAGCAAGCGTCTGGAAGAAGCTAGCGCACCTGCTTACTTGGACGAAATCATCGCTACAGAGGGCCTGATCCGCCACTTCGATCCCTCTGCATTGCCCACGAAGGAAACCACGGCAGCCAGCAAGTTCGCTGCATCATCCCAGCGTACCGTTGATGGCGCAGGCTTCAAGGGCACTCGTGTGGGCAAGAAGGACGCCGATGAAGAAAACTACTTTATCGGCACCGGAGGGAAGAAGGGCAAGAAAAGTAAGAAGGGCGGTGCCACCGAGACCAAGTTCAACCTCAACATGGGTGTCATTGAGGAGCTTGCGAAGGTTGGCCTTGATGCACCTGCTAGCCAGGCTGACGTTCCTGCCACCGTAGAGAAGCTACAGGAGAAGCTCAAATTCTGGAAGAGTGACCAGGAGCGCAAGACCAAGGAGGTATGTTGATTAATCTCCATTGATTAGACTGAAGTTGACGAATGTGCAGAACATCGCCAAAGCTCAGAAGGAAATCGAGCGCCTCGAGGCCGAAGAGGATGAGGGTGCAAATGGCACAACAGACATTGCTCGCAAACCTGCACAGAAGAACCAGGGTGTCAATGGCACAGTTTCGGCGGAGGCCGAGCTCGATCAGGAGAGGGATGGAGCCGCAGACGCTGCTGAAGAACTCAAGAAAGCATCGTTGGAGGATGCTGCCGAGGCATGAGCGCTCATACGCTGAATGAGCACAAGGGCATTTCTTTACTTCGATATCTTGCTCATTATTTCAAGCATCTCTACTATTTTGGGGTTGGGCCATTATTAACCAGAGATTGGTATGTCTCATTGTTGTCAGGGGGTATTAGCATGTCATCGATTAGGCCGACAGTATGTGATCAATGATTTCTTCTGTTGGAAACTCAAAATACGTAGCGTGGAGTTGCGGATCACCCGACATTCACCCTAGTTTTCGAGATGGTCTAGCATGACGTAGCAAAACATGCATACTATGACAGAACACACTCCAGCTGCCCCGTGATCGTATGTTCGTTCATTGGACTCTCGCGTGCTTACCCAACTTATAGTTACCCCACTTCGCGCCCTATGGGGTCCATATTGTTTGTTATACAACATTGACGTCATGAGGTGCTCGAGAGGGACTACTTAACGCAGTACATCGTCTAAAACTTTGTATATCACAACTCCGATATACCACTCAAATTTTACAAGAAAAATGTACGTCCGATCACCTTTACGCTCATTTTATCAATTACTTCAAAAAACACAAACATCACCCAAAACGCAAATACTCACCCCTTGTATACTAACAACTACTCCACAGTTCTCAAAGTATCGCACTGTAGTCCACAGCCACATTCACAGCATGTCTGGCTTCAGTAATACAGATACCGGTTCAAAGACCGCCGACCCTTATACCCAGAAAAACCAGAATGGAGCTTCGTTGAAAGAGAAGGTGGAGGATCTTTTCAAGTTCATCGACAAGACTAAAGTCTGCTTGTTGACCACACAGGCTGCAGATAGCGATTTGTTGGCATCAAGAGCCATGGCTCTCGCTGCAAGGGTTCGTTGTTTTGCTCGCTCCGGGCACATTGAAATAGGGCTGACCGTCAATAGGAAGGAAACGGCTTTGATCTTCTCTTCCACACAAATACCGAGTCTGGTAAGACCGACGATCTGAGCGAACACAAGTCAGTCAACGTTGGCTTCATCAGCAACTCGGGCGAATGGGCGTCCATTTCAGGCCACGCAAGCATTGAGACAGATCGTGCTATCGTCAAGAAGCATTACTCGCCCGCATTGAAGGCTTGGATTGGCGACCTTGGCGATGGCAAACACGACGGAGGCCCAGAGGACCCGCGTATTGGTATCATCCGCGTCAGAGCGAGCACTGCCCAGTATGCGATATCAAACAGCACTCAAATTGGCGGTTTGGTTGAGCTGGCTAAGGGTATTGCGACAGGGCAGCCACCCAATATAAATAAGCTGAGGCAGATTAGCAGGGCAGAAGTCCAACAATGGAAGTCGCAATAGATGCCCTATTGCTATGGTGGACACTATAGCATGGACACTATGTACTGGTGTGTCCCAATATATGCATTTAACTTTGCTTCTTGCACTGTATACATAAAATGAAACAACAAGACAAACTTAGAACAAGCAACTCTGGGTGCCCTTGCTTCTGTGATGCTCGAAAATGAAACCGCCCTGGTGACGTCACCATCAGTTTCACATGCTCAGGTCACAAAATCTATTTTTATTCAAGATGTGTTACGCAAAGCTCTACTACTCAGCTACTGCGTCGCTTCCCACACACGCTTATAGACGAGGTCGGATTGTTAAGATGGAAAACCCGGGTGAGTCGCCAGCATATACCCATGGATGAGAAGACACACTACTAAGCTGCGATCCTATCATCAGTCAAAGAAATACCCGGCGTTATTCATCTCCTGACACAAGCACCGCCATCTATTCAACTCGAAACCATCGAAGCGTATTTCACGCCCGATGCATCCTTCACGCACCCATTCTGCCGTACAGGCAGCTGGTCGCACTCGCGTTGGCTGATAGCGGCGATATACCGGTGGTACAAGATCATGAGCCCAAGGATTGAACTCAATGTAAAATCAGTTGGTAAGAGCACGTCCACATGGATGACGGTTACTCCATGAGCTTACACGTCCGGAACCAAGCGTTTGACGAAGCCAATCTCATCCTCTATGTGCAGATTTTCCAGGTCTTCCGTATCTGGTTCATACCATTTTATTACGCGCCGGTGAAACTGACTACGGTGATTCAACTGCGGCGGGATCGCGCGGATGACAAGTATTATATCCATGAGCAGAACGATTTGTACCAGGTTGAGGAGTTTGTCAAGTTTCTGGTGCCGGGTAGCTGGGTGCTAGTATACTTGTGGCATTTCTGGGCTAGTGCATTTTGTTTGCTGGGCGGTTGGGCCCTGAGTCCTGTCACGTGGGTGGAGGAATGGTGGGGTTGGGGGGCAGGGAATGACGAGGCGTTGGAGGGGCAGCGTAGGCTGGACAAGAAGGAGTGGAAATGGTTGGATGGGGGGAGTGGCGAAGTCGTCAAGTATTAGGGAGAGTAGAGAAGTATTTAAGGGTCTTTGCAGTGGTGCAAATGCATGACGCAACTAACCCTTTGGAAGCTATTACGATGAACGGCTGACCGTCCGATCCGGCTTTATGAAGCAGCTACAATCACATGCCATGAGTGACGTTGCGTAAAGTGTCTGTCAAGACTGTATTACGAGGCCCATGGTTCCCTGGCTAAACCTAGCTCGCCAGCGTGGCTCTGCATGAGGGCAACGGGCTTGTGGTGCGCTGAACGCCGACATAACTGGATGCTCTCGGATTTACAGTCAGCTCACATCGCCGTCGTAAAGTGGACAATGGCGGCCCTGATGAGGAATTGAGAATACGATGTGCCGGAGCATAGGAAGGCCGGCAACGTGGAGGAACAGACATCCAAGCCCACAAGGATGTGCATGGGAGGATGTGATGGCATGTCGCTTGGAACGGCCCTTCTCAGCTGCTGATTGGACGACAGCGTCGACTTCCGTGCCCGTCTCCCTCTATCTAAATTCGTGAACCACTTTCCAGTGCACACGAGGCGGTGACTGACTGGCTGGGCTTCCTTGCGTGTACTGCGCTTCTTCTCGAGCGCGCGTGTTGCTTTTTCCCCTTCGAATCTGGCGCTGCCATGTTCCGTGTCTCCACGCCTAGCTTACAGCGTTGGACACGACTCTGTTTGCTTTGCCCTTCTCAGCCTCTCCCGTAGCACAACGTATGCTCTAGCTATCGCTTCCAGCATGCACGCGATCGCTCTGCGCACGACCTTCGATATTCTCTTGCCGCCTGAGGGTATTGTCCCCGCACTAGGCCTTTGCCTGCAATATCAGATCCATTGACATAAGCGCCTCTTCCGCTGCTTAAAGCCGGGCCCTGTAACAACTACGTAGCATGGTGGGTAGAAAAAGCAACCCATATCGGCTCATATCTGATGGCTTGTTGTCTTCACCGATACTAACCCGTGCGTGTCGAGCTCTAGCCTAGCCGTGCATCCCTCTCTGAAGGCTGGCCGTCGACTACACGGCGCCGCAATCCTTCCCAAGACGAGTCTCAGTACAATGAGCGCCTGAACCGCCGTCGGCCATCGCGTACGGGCTCCCACGACAACTCCCCGCCGCAATCAGCCTCACCGCCATGTGAAGACGAGCACAGTGGTAGTAGCAAGAATACTAAACCAAGTCGAAACACTTTGAAGAAGCCTGCAAGGCGTGACTCAATTCACATCGATACGTTGTCTGATTCGCAGGCCGAACAGTACGGAAGATCGGAAGGCACCGCTGGTTACGTGCCTAAACTTGGTCGGATAAGCGAACAGAGCACAAGCAGGGAATCAAGAAGCCGAGCAGGCTCGACAGTCGGCTCATTCGTCGAACCTAGGACTCGCCGACGGCGTAGGACCGAAGGCCATGCGGTAGATCGTCCACGGGCTCGATACAAGCACGGCACTTTGCAGCGGCATGCTAATAGCCTTACCCAACTGTCAAACCCCTCTTTAGTCTCGGTTCTGTCTGAACTGACCCAAGTTTCGAGCGCGTCGAACGGGAGTAACACGACCATTACACAGCGATTATATGATAGCCAGAGCCTTGCTGGTGACACCAAGTTGACGTCTGACCAAAACAACATGGAGCCACCCAAGCGTCCTAATTTGACGGTTGTCGAAATGGACACAGAAGAGCCCGACGTCTTCCAGTATATGCATCAGGGCCCAACAGTTGAAGAGTATTCTAGTGAAGAGGAATCTGCCGTGCACCCAACCAAGGCAATTGCTTCGTCGTCTGCTTCATCTTCTGGTGACTCTGAACACAATGACATGCAATCGTCTCGGACAGGGAGCTTACCATTTGCCCCAGACACTCCAACAACCTCACCAGCCTCGACACGCATGTCCAATTCTGTGTTAAATACTCGCAAGCGTCGCAATGCGGCGAGGCTGTTGTATGCAAGTAGCTTTGTCCATGGACATGCCGGTACCGAGAATGAGGCAGAGGAGGAAGAGGAAGCTGGTGATGAAGAAAGTAACGAGGGCGAGGATGATGGGGGGAATGACATTCATGATGCCGGTAATGGTCACGCGCACCATGTTGGTCTAGAAAACACACCTCCACCAAGGACATCCTCAGCATCATCACGACACAGCGATGTACACACACGGCGTCTCAGACAACAGGAGCGGGAGCTTGCTAATTACGTCCTTAAAAGTCCACAACCGCAAAAGGACTTCCAATTCGCCGGTGCACCATCGCCACATCCTCACCAAGCCATGCCCATATACCCCCCTCGTGCTTACTCTGATGCGACGCCAACCAGCAGTATAGAGTCCACGACGGGATACCCTCCAGAGTGGCCTCTTTTCCCCCCATCATTACCGATAGAGTACTCGGCACAAGTTCCGCTTGGGTCACCTCCAGCAGGCCAAGCATACCCACTGACAGTACAGCCTCCGATGGGTGGGCCTAACATGCCAATGCAGCAGCATTCCCCACCGTTCCCTCGACGCCTTGGGCAACCGCCGCAGTACCAAGCACCATTTCCTGCGCTCGATGTGACCAGGACCACGGCTGCGGGTTACGAGTTGTTGGCGAACAAGCTAAGCGAGTCACCCAAGTCAGGCAACAAGGGTAGCAGCGCCCTTCGCAAAGGTGGCAAAATAGTACCCATGTATCGCAAGTTTGAGCACTTGAATCACCGTGTGTTGCTCCATTTGCAAGACGAGATCAGTGAGCTGGAGGAGGAGCTTCGCTACCTAGATGAAGGCATCGTACAGATGTCGCCCAAAGATGAGGCGGGGCATAACTATCCGGCGTCTCGACGTGGGGATGCTCGGTTCGGGAGCGAAATGCATTTCAAGCGCACGGAGTTGCTTGGCCGCATCTTTCAAAAGCTTGGACAGTACAGTAAGTTGCATGCCAGTTCAGGTGCTTAGAAGAGTGACGTTATACACCTTTTTGGGTTGTGCGCCACATTTACAGCGATGGATCAAGGGTGACTGACTCGACGCAGACCAAGCTTTGACCTCGTTCAATAGCCTATTGAAGGAGCTGGACCCTGCTGGTGCAGATGATATCCAGGCATATCGCGCGTGGATGGAAAAACGGACGCCAATTGACCATGCTGAGGCCCGATTCCTTGAGCGCAAACACGACCTGGTAGCAGTTTCACAAAAGTCAGGAGGGGTAAGCACTACAGATGGCAGGCCGGAGCAGGCTGCAGCGACGTGGCTACCTGTGCTGCTGGTGGTTCCCCTCCTGGCGTTTTCGATTGTGCCGAGTTTGGTTGGGCGGCTTATAGTGATTGCGCTTGTCGGGGCGGCAGAGGTCAAGCTAGTCACGTCGACGGCTGAGGTGATGGGCTACATGTCTGGTCAGCAATGGATGATGGCCGCTTCTGTGTAAGTGCACATTTATTTCCTTTCCTGTTACCGAAGGCGCGAAGAGACTGTAAGTGGACAAGGTGGTTACATGTATCGGACGGACTGAAACGGCAATGGGCGTCTGTCTGTCTGTTTAGCCTCGGTTTAGCCGGGTCATGTGCGTGCATCCCGCGCATCCCGCGCTCTGCAGAGGCGCCTTGGCCTGTTCCTGAGGGTAAAGAAGAATGCTAACACGAAAGCGTGCAGCTATTTCGGGCTAATGGCGGTGCTTGCGGGCGCTGTGGGATGACTGGCGCTGGATTGGGACAAAGACATTCCAAGATTGGGACAAGAGGGTATTGGGCGCACAGACAGGCACGGTGGGTGGAAGGTGGGAATGCGGAGAGCAGTTATTTGGCAGGCCGTTGTCGATGGATTGCTGATTTGGGGAGTGAAGATGCGCAGCAAGGTTCACGGGGCAGGCGGGGGCGTTCGTGGCGGGGGGCGAGAGGTGTGGTGGGTGGACAGTGCAGAGGGGATGGGCTGTGTCAGGTGTTATTGGTGCAAGGCTTGGCTGGCCGCTGAAGGGTACCACGGGAGGGCAGTGGCGTGACTGTCTGGTCGAGGACTGTGTAGGTGGTGTGTATGATGATGGCTGATGACGGAGTGTATCTGGCTGGCAGATGGAGTGGGGCGGCAGGCATGAAGTGTTTGGACGCAGGTCATCTTGATGTGGCGCACTGGGTTTGAGCTGCAGCGCCAAACGGGGCCAGGGCCGCCAGGGGGACAACAAAGTTCCGGCGGAGGCAGACTAGGCGGGCTGCGTCGAGCATTCCGTGCGGCGCCGACGCGCACAGCATAGCGAAATAGGATGAGTGCTGCTTACTGGGCGTGGCCGGCTACTGCTAGCCAGGAACCAGGCGACGGTGCGGGATAGGGGCACAGGTACCGCCTCCAGGTCGAGTTTCAGAGTTTCAGACGAGGGTGGGTGCGAAGCGAAGCCTGCAGGCGTCCCAAGCTCGACTTGCGCAACACGGATGCATTGCTGCGCAGCCAACAGCCATCTATCTGCAGTGATGTCTAATTGCCCGGCCGACTAGTCCATCTGCATGCGCATCCGCCTCCACATCCACCCATCCACTGCGAGCTAAGGCGCAAGCGACGGCTGCCCGTGCCTGCCCAGTGCCCTCTCTCCCTGAAGCGTGCCTCGCTGCTGCCCTACCGTCCTATCCTACCTGCACACCTGGTCTCCCCCACCACTACCACCACCGCCGCCAGACGTAGGTACCTCTTGCTCGCTGCCGCCCGCGCCTAATTGCTCAGCCGCTCCGCTGGACGGGCTCGCCTCACCACCCACGCACACGACCCCTCGCCCGCTGCGGCTGCCGCATCGCCATGGCCGTCTCCATGCTGCACGCTCCCTCGCGAGCCTCGACCTCGTCGTCGTCGTCCTTCATCCCCGTCTCGCGCCAAAACACCATGTCGTCCCACGATGGCTCGCGCTCCGTGCGCCAGTCGAAGCGCTACTCCGTCACCGCCCTCTATCTGTCCATGTCGGCCAAGGACAAGGAGCTCGAGATTGAAGACGATCTGGCCAGAGGTATGTCTGCCCTCGCGCCGCTGCTGCCCCAGTCGCTAACCGACCGCCCCCAGCCCAGAAGATCCTGCGCGAGCTCAAGGCCAAGATCTCGTCGCAGTCCAAGAAGAACTTTGTGCTTGAAAAAGACGTGCGCTACCTCGATTCGCGGATAGCCCTGCTCATCCAGAATCGCATGGCCCTGGAAGAAGTATGCCCTCGCCTCGCCCCACCCCTCTTGGCCCTGCCCGCTGACCCGCGCCCCAGCAAAACGAAGTTGCAAGCCACCTCGAGGAGGGCATGGAACTGCAGGAAGGCTTCTTCCCCAACGACGACAAGACGCAAAAGTACGGCAATCTGCTGTTCCTCCTCCAGTCCGAGCCGCGCCACATTGCCCATCTCTGCCGACTCGTCTCCATGGCCGAGATCGACGCCCTGCTCCAGACCGTCATGTTCACAATCTACGGCAACCAATACGAGAGTCGTGAGGAGCATCTGCTCTTGACTATGTTTCAGGTAGGAGTTGTCCTCGAATTTCGGAGAATAGACCCTTATTAACCGAAACCAGTCCGTCCTCACCTACCAGTTCGACAACACGCCCGACTACAGCTCATTGCTGCGCGCTAACACCCCAGTCTCTCGTATGATGACTACATACACCCGGAGAGGCCCCGGCCAGAGCTATCTGAAAGTCGTATTGCAGGACCGCATCAATTCGCTTATTGAGCTCCAGGATCTTGACCTAGAGATCAACCCGCTCAAGGTCTACGAGAAAATGATCGCCGACCTGGAAGACCAGGGAAAGCTGCCGCCTAATCTACCCAGGGCCGTCACTGCTGAGCAGGCCACCGACAACGAACAAGTGCAGCGCATCATTGCGCCGCGTCTTAACACATTGATGGAGATTGCCAACAATTTCCTAACCACCATCATCACAGGACTCGAGGAGACGCCATACGGTATTCGGTGGATTTGCAAACAGATTCGCAGTCTGTCGAGGCGCAAGTACCCCGACGCACAGGATCAGACAATCTGTACCTTGATCGGCGGCTTCTTCTTCCTGCGCTTCATTAACCCCGCCATTGTTACCCCACGATCCTACATGCTTATCGATGCCACACCCGCCGAAAATCCGAAGCGGACGCTGACGTACATTGCCAAGATGTTGCAGAACCTGGCCAACAAACCATCGTACGCAAAAGAACCATACATGGCAAAGTTACAGCCTTTTGTTCACCAGAACAAGGATCGCATCAACAAGTTCCTCTTGGATCTGTGCGAAGTGCAAGACTTTTACGAAAGCCTCGAGTTGGACAATTACATTGCGCTATCAAAGAAAGACCTGGAGCTGTCCATCACACTCAATGAAGTGTATGCAACGCATTCGCTGTTGGAGAGGCATGCGGCTGAACTGGTAGGCTCCACTAATTTAATGCGGCAACAAGCGGCACGTACTGATATAATGCAGGCAAAGGACGATAGCTCGCATCTCGGCGTCATCTTGCAGGAGCTTGGACCTGCGCCTGCTCAGCTTCCACGAAAAGAGAACAGAGCTATCAATCTACCCTTGTTCAGCAAGTGGGAAACGCCTTTGGACGACTTCACCGCAGCACTCGATATTACGCAGGAGGAAATCTTCTTCATGGAGGCCAAATCGACTTTCGTCATGATCCTCCGCTCGCTTCCACCCAACAGCAACATCACGCGAAGGCCGTTGAGGCTCGATAGAATCGCAGAAGCGGCCGCGACGACCAAGAACGACTCAGTCATGGTGAAGAAGGGTATTCGCAGTATCGAGCTGCTCAGCCAACTACAAGATCTGGGTGTCATTGACAAAGACGACCAATTTTCGCTCCTCAGGGATGAAGTCGAACAAGAGCTCGTTCACTTGGGTTCAATGAAAGAGAAGGTGATTGAAGAGACTAGGAAATTAGAAGAGGTATTCCGCACCATCCGCGATCATAATCTGTACCTCGTTGGTCAACTCGAGACATACAAGTCTTACCTACACAATGTGCGCAGCCAGTCGGAAGGCAAGACGAGGAAGCAACAAAAACATCAGGTCCTGGGTCCGTACAAGTTCACCCACCAACAACTTGAAAAAGAGGGCGTAATCCAAAAGAGCAACGTACCAGAGAACCGAAGAGCAAACATCTACTTCAACTTCACCAGTCCGCTTCCAGGAACCTTTGTCATTTCCCTACATTACAAGGGTCGCAACCGAGGCCTCCTGGAACTCGATCTCAAGCTCGACGATCTCCTGGAAATGCAGAAGGATAACCAAGAGGATCTGGACCTCGAGTATGTACAGTTCAACGTGTCCAAGGTCCTTGTCCTTCTCAACAAGCGATTTGCTCGGAAGAAGGGATGGTAGGAGTAATACAACGCGCTACGAGAAGAAATGATACCCCGGACATTTTGCTATGTTGTCGCTGCTGCTCCAAAGGCAGTACGACGTAATTTGTTATTTCTTGTCCCTCTTATCCGATGATGACTTTCTATGGCACAGGCACATTTGGTGTATGGAGTTTTTAAGGCCGCAAGGACGGATTGGGCCTTGTTTGGGATTGACGTTACTTTTGGAATACCCCCCCCCCCCTGCTGTGTACATGTAGGGAGGAGATACGGGAAGAGTAGTTTTTTTTGTTTGTTTCCTTTGTAAAAGTCGTGGTGTGGTTGTGGTTGTGGAATTGGACTTTTCTACGAGTTTTGGTGTACGGCAGGACCGATGAATGCGTTGTTTTTAGCTAATGTAGGATAGCGATAGTGTGTGGTTTGTTTAGTCAATACCTGGGTATCAGATATCTATCGATGAAATCGATGACAGACCAACCACAGTTTAAATTATTACTGGCCAGACTAAACCCCCTGCGCTAATCCACAAACACAATACAGAAGCCAGGGTTACAGACGGCTAACGTGTGACACGATAACCCAGCCCACTTGACGCACCGATCACCAGGCGTAAGCCCCACGCCACCCAGCGATTGGTGTAACCCATTCGAGGCTGAGGCAGATGCAGAGGGGGCGTGACTGTGACATCAAAGCCTAGGAGCTCTGACTCCGACATACCTACTCCCTCCCTCATGATAGCCTCTCATTGATCCCCCCCGGCGTTTATATGTTCGAGTCCGTCCGAATCATCTCTTAACTTGCCTTTATTTGCTTATTCCATTCCCAACGCCGTCATGTCATCCACGTCCGTGTCCGCGTCTACGTCTACGTCCACATCCTCGGCCTCGGCCTCGTCTTCTTCGTCTGCGATACCGATTCCGCGCCGCAAGTCGGATAAAGAGGGTGTTGCTGCTTCTGCGGGCAGCGAGGCTTCTTCTGCTTCGGCGCGATATGGGAGTTTTGAGAGCGTGGGGTCGAGTGAAGGCCGGCAGCGGCGGCGGCAGAGGAGGGAGTCGTTAATGTGTGAGTGTACCCGTGCAAGCAAGATGTACATTTGGATTTAGACATGGAGACGAGAATGTCAATGATAGAAGCTAATGGTTGTGGTTTGTGTAGCTGCCACTTGTTGTGCAGCCGAGCACACGGTTATTAATGTTGGGAAAGAAGAGGCGCCGCGCCTGGTACGTTTGCGTGTTCCCGTCTGATTATTGCTGGGAGGATAGTCAGAGCTGACATTGAGTACTAGATATCCTGTGTCAAGGCTTCGCAAGGGTTTGATTGGAATCAAGGTAGGCCTATGTCTTCATTTGACCTGTTTCTCTTCAAGTACATCCCCTAACACGCTGGTGTGTGTCAACAGAAATCTTCCTGCCTAGCTATGCCGATTACCACTTTGACGACCTTGAGTACCGACAGGATCCGGTGCAGGACATTATCCTCACAGAGGAGGAGGTGGGCAAGATGTTTCCTGCGTGAAGGAGTGCCGCTAGTTGGATGCAGCTTGATTTTGTGGCGTTTGGATTAGACTTGGAGTATATGACTCGACGTAACATTACGAAAGGATGGGCCGGATTATTTTCTAGGTGTATTTACAGCTATTTGGTTACTTTATGAGTATTAGATTGTTTGCTTTGGCTGCAGCTCTCCATATTCTACCCCCACCTCGGCACAGACGCGATAGCTAGCTGGTTATCGATAAGCGTGTCGCGATTAATGTTTGGCCCAAAACAAAGTCAACCACCACACAACATTCCCACAAACTCCATATAACCCTCCAATCATGGAGTCCGAACACCGCAAAATCGAGCTCCAATCCTCCGCCGACCTTGCCTTCCTCACCTCCCAACTCCGCACTGCCGCCCGCCAAAAACTAGACCTCCACCTACCCCCCGTCAACGACAGCTCGGAACCCGACGAACTGCGCCGCCACGTCGAAGACCTCGTCGACGCCTTCGTCGCCCAGGTCCTAGCGGGCCTGCGCACAAACATCAGCATCAACGGCATCGACCTTGTGTCGCGCGCCCGCGACAACGACCAACTTTTCGACAACCACGCATCCATCGCCGACGCCAACCTCGCGGCCGAAAAGGAGGAATACGAGGCCTTTGACGACAAGTTGAGCGCCAAGTTGAGCGCCACGGTTGTGCGGCGGGATGCGCTGATTGGGAAGATTAGCGCGCATAGGAGGGGGACGCCGGCCGCGGCGGCCGCTGCTTTTCAGGCGCAGTTTGAGCGGGAGAATGAGCTGTTGGGCGGCTTGCAGGGGATGGTTGTGGAGGCCGAGGAGGAGGCTGAGGCTGGGGTCGAAGCGTTGGAGAGGGAGGAGGAGGTTAGGCGGAATTGGGAGAGGGCGTTGGAGGGGCTGGGGAGGCTGAACAAGGGTTTGCCGGAGACGAGAGCAAGGTTGGAGAGGTGTGGGGATGTGGTTGGCTTTCTTGGGGCGGAGGGAGGGAAAAAGAGGTGAGGAACTGCTGTGCTAATGGAGTTTGGCGTTTGGGGTTTTGGTATGTGTGGTCAGGAAGGATACCCATAGGTTTTAAGACGCGTTTTATACTATCTACTTACAATGCAGTATAATGTCATTCTTTGAGTCCAGGCTTCGTTTTCCCCTCAACCTAGACATTTAAGAATCGACATGCATCTTGCCTTTTTTCTGAGGCTAGAAAATCGGAACGAACCGGGAGACTACTTTGTCATCTTCGAGTGGAATTCCGCGAGTGGGCATGGGCCTCTCGTGAAGGCCGAGAAAACCGAGAGAACGAGCTCGGGAGGCAGTCCATCAAAACAGTGATCAAAGCAATTAGAACAGACAGTCAAGACAATTACCTAATACCATAAAAGATCAAATTCTAGCATACCGATAGGTCGGCATAGTATTATAAATTTCAACTATTCAATATCTCTGCTCTTGCAGCTAAGTGGATGCAGTTGTGAGACCCCGAGAAAACCGGACATGAACGGCGCAATCACCGACGCAGAACAGGCGCAACCTCTGCATGTGGATATTTTCTCAGACAGCAAATAGAATGCTACGGGACCAAAATTTCCGTGCTAATACGTCATGCGCCGCGTCCCGTATGCACCCGGAAAGGGTCCAAATAAGAACCTTGAAAATCGCAGTCTTTGGTTCTAATTGAAAAGCTTCATCGTTGATTTATGAGGAACGCGGAAAATGCTTGGGTTTGCACGGTTCGCACAATTGCCTTCTGGCGTGGGAGAAATGGTCTCGCAAACCACGCGGTTGCATGCGTTATCAGCATGTCGAAGGAACGTTATACGAGAGCAGCAGCGACGATGTATTACGATTGGTCAGCTAGATTCCGGAAGAGATAGTAAGTCTTTATAATTACCATTCATAAAAAAAAAAAGGGTCCTAAACTCACACATGTAGACCGCGAGCGCGTTATTATCCTGGGGTCAGGCTGGTCAGGTTTCACCGTTGCACGTTCGCTCGACAGCTCTAAATACCAAGCCGTTGTCGTGTCTCCACGGTCCTATTTTGCCTTTACACCCCTACTCGCAAGCACTGCAGTGGGCACTCTCGAATTCCGCACTGCTCTGGAGCCTGTGCGAAGTCGGCGAACAAAGGTGGACTTTTTCCAAGGCTGGGCCGACGATGTGGACTTTAAGAACAAGACTATCACGATCGAAGAAGCGGTTGATGATCCGATGCAAGGCATGGCACTAACGACGGATCGGCATGCAGGAGAGACCAGGGAGCAGAGGGAAGTAGAGAAGAAGAAAGAGGTGGAGAAGGGGAGAATGTTTGATTTGACGTATGACAAGTTGGTGGTGAGCGTTGGGTGTTATAGTCAGACATTCGGCACTCCCGGCGTCAAGGAACACGCGTATTTCCTCAAGGATGTAGGCGATGCTAGAAAGATTCGAAATCGGCTGTTGGCATGCTTTGAGGGCGCAGCATTACCAACAACTAGCGACGAGATGAGGAGGCAGCTGCTCAACTTTGCTGTTGTCGGGGGCGGTCCGACTGGCATTGAATTCAGTGCTGAGCTACACGATCTGATCAACGAGGACCTGGCAAAGATTTATCCGGAGTTGATTCCATATCACAAGATCACCGTATACGATGTTGCGGACAAGGTCCTTCCCATGTTCGATGAAAAGCTTGCGAGTTATGCTATGCAGAAGTTCAAGCGCAAAGGAATCGAGATTAAAACAAGCCACCACGTTGAAGAACTAAGACCAGGTTCTCCAGCTGAACGAAGAGTTTCCAAAGATGTACCTGATCGCCACATTTATACGCTCAAAGTAAAAGAAGAAGGTGAAATGGGTGTGGGGATGTGTGTATGGAGTATGTCTCCCCTCTCAGACTTCCCCTCCCCCCTACTAACCCTCAATCCAGGCACAGGACTCATGCAAAACCCCTTCGTAGCCCACGCCCTCGACAACGTCCGAGAAGCCCCATCCAACCTCCACCTCCCCAACTCCTCTCAACCCCCCACACCAACCCAATGGCGTGTAAAGAAGGACCCCAAATCAGGCTCTATCATCACCGACGACCGCCTCCGCGTCAAACTCGTCCCCCAATCCCACCCCTCCTCCCCAACCCCCGAAGCAATCCACCCAGACGTCTTCGCCCTCGGCGACTGCGGCATCATCGAAGCAACAACCTACCCGGCAACCGCCCAAGTCGCCTCCCAAAAGGCCGTCTGGCTCGCCAAGCGCCTCAATGCCCAGGACCTCGATTCCACCGCCTTCACGTACAAGAACCTCGGCACTCTTGCTTACATTGGGAATTGGAACGCCTTGTTCCAGGGTGGCGGCGGTGGTCGGTTGCAGGGGTATTTGGCCTGGGTCATTTGGCGCGGCGCGTACATTACTAGGACGGTGAGTTGGCGAAATAAGCTGTTGGTGCCCGTGTATTGGGTTGTGAATTGGGTGTTTGGCAGGGATATTAGTCGGTTTTGAAAGGGGGGGGAGACAATGTGAGTAATTTTTGTATCGAGAGGAGGGTCAAGTGGGCTGAATTGGACTGATAAATAATATGTTTGTTCTCGGGATACTAATTTTTTTTGAACTATGACGGAGTTTTTGTACGTTTGTCTAGGCGCTATTTTATGTTATATGTGTGTACCATTGCCAGGTGTAATTCAGTAAAAGGAGGAGGATTCAGGAAAGAGTCTTCTAGGAATGCATTTGTACGCAAAAGGAAATGTTGTCAGTAGTCTGTTTGAAAATACTCTAGGAAAGGACTAACTGTTTACGATAGTTAATCATCGGATTGAGATTCAAGGAATAGTTCTTGTGTGAGGTCTTTGTTTTTACATGTTCCCTTGACCACATCCTAAACATATATGTTGCACTCGCTGGATTGCCTGTGAGCTTCAAACGCTTATGAATTATTTCGTTATACTTACCAACGAGGTCAAGAGATATTGGTACTCGTGCGTCGGACTTTGTGAGAAATTTCTGATTTCGGGGGAAGTGTCTAATCTATTTTGGGACGTAGTGGCTAAGCTGGGCTTTCGCTAATGCAGGCGGCCATTCGATCCAGTGGATGGTGTTGGAAACGCAATGGGAAGAGAAAGGTTAGTTATATATTGTACATTTTTGAATTTGGTCACAAAGCACTTCGGCTTACCCGTCCAACCGATTCTTCAGATCGGATTCGCCCTCTTGGCTTAGTGGTAAAGCGTATCACTAGTATTGTATGCTATGATAAGATCGCTAGTTCGATTCTGGCAGAGGGCATTCTTTTTGTGATCTAAACTTACACTATATCTCTTGGGTGGAGTAATGGGGGGAGGGTTTTTTTTTGGGAGAGGAGTGTGGGATAGCCGAGTGACTAAGCAAGTGAGACAGAGCCACGAGAGCACGGTTGAACATGGCCACATCATCCTTATGATCTACACTGGATGATTGCGAAATGTGCTAGAGTTTCGCAAATACGTGCCCTTCTATTTCGCTTACAAACTAAGATCCTACACATGAATTGGCGTGGTTCTACGTGGGCATTTTGTTGTCATTGTTGTTGTCTGAAGACCATGAACGATAGTAGATATGTAATCATCTCGTCTTCAAGCATTTATTATCGTCTGAGGCTTGCGCTGATAAGATCAGGCAACCCGGTCTTCTGTCCGGGTCAGTCGGCTCGTGAATGCAGTGCTGTTTGCACAGCCCTCGGTTCCAATCATATAATTTCATCAAGATGATGATCCCCGAAATTGCGAGTCGCCATGGGACCGATTTCGAAGAGGAGCCAGGACTCCAGCGCAAGTACGGCACGAGGGCTGGCAATTACCGAGCACAAATTGGCCCCTGGTGAAGCGTCGCCAAAGCTGAGAGAAACTTTACGCGCGATGCGGCCGCGCTGGGGGCATGCAAGCTCGTGGCCAGGACCAAGCCAAAGGTATCGATAGCGAGGCAGTGGTCGCTCCATAAGGGGTCGCTGAATCGCAAGCGCGAAGACAAGGAGAAAATAGCTCGGCCTCATCAGCGCCTGCGGGAAGACTTAGATGACATAGCCAATCACGGCGCGACAGTACCTGGCGCTAGCCGTGCGCTAAGTCCAATTGTGGAGGGATGAACTGTGGCACGGATGCTTGTTGTTAGGCAGGCACGCGGGCGTTTCGAGCCTGGCCCGCACCTGCTCTGCCGTGTTTCTGTCTCTCAGCCGTGGCCTTCCTCGCCTTCTTCACCTTCACCTCACTGTCGGCCTACCTAATCCTCCATCCCCATCCCGCGACCCGGCTGTCGTTCGCCCTTCGTTCATCGAGCGCAGCCCTCGCCTTTCACTCTTTACTTACACTCCTTTCTTGTTTAGTACCTAGTCGCCAGCAAACACATCGACAGCATTCCGCAACTGTCGAGCCACTAGGACGCCATAGCAACAGTACATTCTTGGCAGCCACATACACCAGCCTCCTATTCTCCCTGGAGTCTCGCCGACTGGTCTTGTAAATACTCAATCGCCTACCTAATTGCGCAAATATCGGATCCTCTTTTTACCCAACACACCATGGCGCACCATCATGCACGCGCGCACCTCGTGCGGCGACAGGATGATGAGGATGAGGACAACCGCGTGAAGACGGTTGTCTCGGTACGGATCGTAACCGCAGCAAATACATACACCGGAAAGGTTGTCTACGTGACCCAGTCACCAGACTCACCACCACCCAGGACCCTCATTGCACCCGCAGAGCGACCGCGCACAAGCACATTCGTGGGAGGAGAGTCAGCCTTCTCGAGCCAGCCCAGCCCTAGTGCAAAGAAGCCGTCTTCCGCACAGAACAAGGACGATCAAACAACCGCCAGTGCTACCAAGGATGCGTCCACCCTCATGGTTGCAACCAAGGTCCCAACTCCAACTGGAGGTTCTGCAGCCGCAGGTATCACCTCAGCTGCTGCTACGATCTCGGCTGCCGCTTCTGCCGGCTCTGGAGACGAGGGTATGTCGAGTGGCGCAAAGGCTGGGCTTGTTCTCGGTGTTCTTGTTGGTATCGGTGCCCTTCTTGTTGGAATCCTCCTTGTGTACCGCCGCAAGAAGAAGCAAACGGCCCCCAAAGATAATGAGAAGACTGAGATGAACAATGCACCTGCACCACCGCCTCCCCAGGTTCAAGCTTCTCCAGCGCCGCTTCCCATGCTCGCTCCTATGCCCGCACCCACTCCCAGCATCCGAACTGAGCGTTCCCTGGACACTGCCCCACGCCTGAGCCTGAGGCCTGTGACCGAATTTGATCCGGCTTTCGAGAATCGCAAGAGCGGAGCAAACCTGCTAAATGTTGCAGCTGCCGCAGCTCCCCCCACCCCATCAAAGGATCGTCCAGAGCAGCCAAGGAGTGCCTGGGAACGTCCCGGAGCTGCAAATGTGCCGACCAACGAAAATCCATTTAGTGATCCTCAGCAACCAGGACCTCCTTCCGCCAATCCCTTTGGAAACGATGCTGCAATTGATGCTGCCCAGGCCAATATCCCCAACTCTCCACCCAATGCCTCACCGTTACACTCAACCAAACCAAGCGCGGAATTCGCCAACCCCGGCTCAGCCATCACTTCTGCTGATGCCGCTCCTGTTCTCGCCGCAACAGCGGTGGCCTCTGTCTCGCCGCAGACCAACGACCTTGCCTCGCCACCTAGCATCAAAGCTCCATCTGATAGTGTACCCGCAAGCCCTGCATGGACTGAGGATTTCCCCGCCTCTCCAGGCCCCGCCCCTACCGGTCCTCCTCCTATCGCTGGCGCTGCCGTTGGTGTCACTCCAAACAGCCCTGGTGCGCCCAATAACGTCCATCGTGTTCAGCTTGATTTCAAACCCTCCATGCAAGACGAACTCGGTCTCCAGGCTGGTCAATTGGTCAGGATGCTACACGAGTATGATGATGGCTGGGTAAGTTTGACCTAAAACTTTATGCCTAACCGAGTGCTAATGTTGTATAGGCTCTCTGCATTCGTATGGACCGCTCTCAACAAGGTGTCGTCCCTCGTACTTGCCTTTCTAAGCACCCTGTCAAGCCTCGCACTGGTCCACCCCGTCAAGGCCCACCACCCACCGGTATGCGCGGTCCTCCTGTCCGCCCACCCATGGGGCCCGGTGGTGTCCCTCAGCCCCGCCCGCTCTCGCCGGCCACCGGTCCCAATTCTCCTGCCCCTCGTTCCATGAGCCCTGGCCCTAACCAGATGCCTCCTCAGATGCAAGGACCACGTGGCCGCTCTAATAGCAATGCTCCTCAGTTTGGCCCACCTCGTAACCGGTCAAATAGCAATGCGCCATACGCTGGTCCACCACGTTCAATGTCCCCTGGTCCTTATGGAGGTGGCCCCCAGATGGCTCCCCCGCCTCAAATGGGTCGTCCCAGGTCGAATTCTGCGAGCCAAGCCGGTAACCCACGACGAGGCCCTGCCCCCGGACCTAGTCCCATGAATCCCAACGTTGGCCCAATGCCGTCGCGGAAACCGGTTCCTGGCATGGCTATGTGATTTTGATCGTCATACATCTTCATGAGGAACGTCAAAACACAGCTTTTACCATTTCCTTTGTAACTTTTATTTGGATCTCCTTCTATACCTACTTAACTTCTATTCTCGAGATACTGCCTTATCTGGCATTCAACTCAACATAGGGCAGTGTCGCGTTTTGGCTTCACTGCTTATACCCCGGAAGCCTTGACTTTTTTTAGAGCGCGTAGAGTGTCTCTGATTGGTAGGCGCAACTCTGTGCCATCGATAATGTCTTGAAGATATTTTGCTGTTTAGTAACCTGTCCGCTGGGAAGGTCGGATGGGCTGGTTAGGAATCTCTTCTCTCGTCCGCTGAGCTTGCTCTTTGGAAGCTTGTGATGCACTAGGATTGGAATAGGGATTGGGTGGTATGAATTTCGGCACGGATGAAGAGTAGTTAAGTTAGGAAATTCATGAGTACAGAATGACCCATATTTCTCAATGCTTCTATCACACATCTGGGCTTGGTTGACAAAAAATCACTCTGCGTTCAAGATTATCCAACCGAGCGCATCGCACACGTTTCCACCGCCATATTCTGTCACTATCTTGTCAGGACTCGACTTCATTACTATAACCCTGTCATACCGTCTACGTCACACATGAGCAACCCATGAAAGGACAATCTGCCATCCAGGTTTAGCGGAGGAGGTCAACGTGCCATTTTTCTACTGACCCACTGCAGGATAGCCGACGCAACGAGAGCCCGCCGGTACCTGCTTCAAACAGTTCAATCGGCCAGCACCACAGTCTAAGGGTTCCGTCAGTACCAGCATTTCTGCTGCTAATGTCCTGCATATCATCTCACTGGTCGTTTCGCAAGGCCCCGTATATGGAGGATATTTGCCAAACTGATCGCAGTCCGATTGGCGGCTGACATGGCCAATGGATGCACTCTGGGTGCATGTCGCAAGTAACGCGACGGTGCAAAACGCCCTGAGCAGAAGCATGGCAACTGTGTTGTAAAGGCTTAGACTGCTTGAGGATATGTTTTCTCTGAGGAATGACTGACGGAGAGCGAGCCGGGATAAGTATGTGTGCCTTATATGGTTCTACTTAATTATCCGGATATAGATATACCTGGTCTCGATAGATTGAGCGAGTGTTGCCATTGTGGCCATAGATCATGGGGCAATGCAGCTTTCGATTGCAATAGACTGACCGTCAGACGCGGTAGAGGACGGCTGATTGCCTCTTGGGGTGTGGTTATCAAGTCAGACAAGGGGAGGCTGTCATGTGAAGGATGGTAGGTCCAATTGGTTGCAGTGCATTAGATGAAAGTGTGTCGCACGCTGCTCGCATCATTACTCAAAGACTTGAATAGGGTGGAGACGTGGTCAAATGCTCAACAGCAGCAAATGCATCCTACCCGCCTGTTCCTGGACAAACCCATGTGCTCCTGCGATCGATCCCAGGATGCATCCGCCCAAAATGGGGCCCGTAGGGGCCTAACGCCATTTGACTAGCTCGTTTCCAATCGAGATTGGTGATGTCATTTGGTTAACGAAACAGGGATGGCACTGTGCCTGCAGCACCAAACAACCAACAACTCATCTCAATTGAAACCTGCTGGCGAACATCAGCCCCAAACAAGAGGCGCAGTCGCCGCATCTTCTCTCTTTCTTCCCTTTCCATATCTTGGCCTGCCTTCCTACTATCTATTTGTCGTCGTGGCATTCAATTCCTTACTCTAAGTTTCCATTGATTGGACGCGTACTCCTTCCGCCCTAACGACCCGGGTTGAACACCTAAGAGTCCATCATGGTGTCCAAGAGTGTAGTACAGCGTACTTTATTGTTGAGCGCGACATTAGGCCTCACAAATGCCGTCGCTGTGCCGGAACAAACACCAGCGCCGGCAAAAGTCGAGGTTCGCGCTCCTATTGTCACTCCCGCCGCGATCCGATTCGACGGCCGATACAGCTATCTCCAAAAAAAGGATGTTATCCAAGATATCAAGAGTGGTATTGATGGCGTAGCCGCATCTTGGAAAAGCGTCATTGGATCGGATCTACCAAGCTTCTTCGCTGAGGGTAGGTTCTCCATACCGGGGCGCCGCCGTATTGCTTGTCAAGGCTTGTGCTAATAGCGTACCTAGGTATTCCCGGCTGGTTCGAGGGCATCCCCACTGGCACTCAAGTGCTCTCCAAACTCGGCATTGGTGATGATCTGGCTGCAAGGCCTACCGAAGTCCTCAACATTCCCCCATATAGCAACTGGACAGACAAGGGCTGGCAAATTCGATTCCGTGGCAACGTTTACAAAATTCCTGACCTTTCACAAAGCAAGGTTGATGACCTCGCGAACGGCTTCTTGATTGGTACTAAAATCAGCGACCTTCCCGCTGATCAGCAGGCACAGGCTCGAAATCTCACGCGCTCGATTTATGTTGTCCAGCAAGGAGATCAAAATGTTTCCATGTCTCTAGAGCCAGCACCAATGCAGGGTGGTGATGGCGAATCTGGTGGCGGAAACGCCATTACGGCCCCTGGAGGCACTCAGAACCTGACTCTGCCATACAAAACTACGGACGAAGGTGACTTCGATGTCTTTGTACCGATCCAACAGAACGGCCTGCTCCCTGGGAACCAGACAAATAATGTGCAGCGCCTAAACGTATACACCAATGGTACACTGACCGGCAACGCAACGGCCTTCCTTGTCCCTCCTGAGGGCATTACCTTTATTTCCGATATTGATGACATCCTGCGCGTAACCAAGATCTGGGATCCAAAAGAGGGCCTCATGAACTCTTTCGCTCGTCCCTTTACTCCTTGGTTAAATATGCCCCAGATCTACGCCAACTGGTCGCGCACCTTGCCCAACAACACGCATTTCCACTACCTCACCACCACCCCTGAACAAGCCACGCGTAATTACATGGACTTTATCTACAAAACCTACCCTGGAGGTTCCTTTGACACACGTCCCCTCAACTTTTCCGACATCAAAGCTACCCTCTCAATCCGCATGTTCCTCCTCCAAAAGGTTTTCGCTACCTTCCCTAAGCGCAAGTTCGTTCTTGTCGCCGATACCTCCAACAGCGACGTCATGAAAGACTACCCCCAACTCGCCCACGACTTTCCCAACCAAGTCCAATGCATTTTCCTCCGCAATACATCTGCTACTGACAGCAGTATGTGGTTCCCCTACAATACTGAGGGCTTCAAGGGTCTAAATAATAAGAGCTACATGTTCTTCCGCGAGCCGAATGACCTTACGGGTCTGGATATTGTGAACGGACAGTGTTTAAATGCTTCGATTCCGCAGAACGTCACATTCAGTCGGCAGACAGATGGCAGATTCAAGATTGGCAATGCGGGTGGAAAGGTCCAGGGCAGCGCGACTGTTAGTTTTGTGGTCGCCTTGGTTATTGGTATGATCATGACGATGTAAAGATCTGAATGATTCAGTATTGGTACTAGAAGTGAAGGGGGCTAGACTAACGACTTTGGCGTATTTGTAGTGATATGTGTAGAGGGAATTGCTATTACTTTCCTAATTGCATATTGAATTGTTTTTTTACCCATCTTTTTGCATCTTGATGGGCTTTTCATGGATCGCACTGAGTTTGGGTACTTGATCTAGCATATTGTAAATAAGACTTCCCTTAGACATGAAAGCAACACATCCTGTCAGATACTGCTATCATCCTCACTCCTGTATATCACAAAGTCTTTACTAACGTTACCACTACCCCATTTTCCCCTGGCTTTCCACTCACGCTGCCATCTAAAACCTGAGGACAAATCTGGAAGCCAATTCTATCATAGAATGCTCGCGCATTGACATTGTGTTGCACCATATCCAAATGCACACCCTTCGCGCCTCGGGCCTTGACTTCCTCCATTAGACTATTAATTAGTACTCTGCCAAACCCCTTCTTCTGGTACTCTGGCAAGATGTCGATATGCAAATGCGCAGGATACTCTTTCAGGACCTCAGGCCAGGGCAGTAGCATGCTACATTCACCTCTGTGCACCGCACTTCTGAAAATCTTGACTTCTTCTCTTTCCATGAGCGGATCGTCAGATTGTACCTCTGGAGGAGGTACTAGAACGGGATCCACAACGGGTGTAAACACATTGCGCCAGCGCTGAGCCAAAGACGCGGTATCTGCTGTCCCTATGCAGTATCCGATTACACGCCCGTTGCCGTCGTCGAGCACGAAGCATGTTTCGGGAGTGATGCTGACGTACGCTTTGTACCATAGATACGAGCCGATGGTGCGAGCTGGCTCGAAATCTAATCCTGAATCGATGGTGGTGAGAAACTGTCACAGCCGTGAATGTCAATAGCGGAGACCTCGTCATTTGGGTGTAGAGGGCCGTACCACATGTAGGCCGCCTTTGAAGTCGCGAGAAGGGTCATACTTTCGTACGTATGGGGTAGACATGGTTTGTGATAGTTTCGGATGTTGGGCTCTAGTCGCAAGGTTCTTGATCAAACTTGAACGTAAAGAGATACGTATATGGTAATACCGACAAGTACCACTTGTTGCCACCTGGGTAGGTATTTTTGCTTGCGAAACTAGGGCGGCCACTCGAGGCCGAAAATTAGTTACGCAGTGAAAAGCGCGCAATGAAGTAAGAGCACTGTGGGGAAGTGGAGCTAACGATATGTATCTATTATTAATCATCTTAACAGAAGTACTCTAGCGCAGCATAAGCGGCTCAGAATCTACGTCGTTTACTACCAGTAAGCTGGCAGGCAGCGTATTGTTCAGAGTCATAAGCTTGGCTGGATGATCATTGTTATGCTGGGAGAAATCTAACTGCGTACACGAAGGCTTGCTAATAGAGATTGTTTTTAGGCTAGTGACGCAGTCCGTTGGGGTGACGCACGCGCGTCACGTGTAATCAGATGGCCACTTTCTAAGTTTACCCACTGGCTTCCCAATTCATAACTCAACAAGAGGGACAACAGCGTCAAGATGCAGACAGCGGCTAACACCAACCTAATGCACCTTCCCCGCGAATTACGAGACCTTGTCTACGCCCACATCTTTCCAGACCGGATCTACGTAGTAGAAGCAGGCTGCGAGGCCAGCTTGAACTTCGTCGATAAAAATGGCATCCTACTCGCGAATCATCAACTACGCGAAGAGTCGCTCGAAGCGTTCTACCAGAATCTTCCCCAGTTGCGCCACCCGATCCGCGCCTGCCTTTCCTGAGCTCACCAGCGTCCGCTCAGCGTAGAGATGAAGTAGAAAACATTGCCTTCCAATGGACGTATTGCAGATGCGCAGGACAGGTCTTTTCCTTGAAAGCGCACACATACGGTCGAGAAACTTGGGTCTACCTCCTCCACTTTCTTCCCACACTGCCTAAATTGCGAAATGTGACGTGCGAAGTCACCTGGGAGCCGAGTGGCTCATCTACCGTGTTGCTTCTGGAAGAAAGAGAGTCGACGCTACATGAGATGAGGAGAGCGAGTGTTGCCTTTAACAAATTATTAGACTAGCATGTGGACTGCCATCTCAAGGACACGACACATTGGGACAATGATTGGGGTGGGTTTGTAATACTGAGAAAGAAAGACCCTTCCGAATGTGGCAAGCACTGTGAACTTGTTAGCAATTGGAATTATCACAAATTTTCAGATTGAAGGTGCAGAATGCATATATTATATGACACCGAAACGCCGACCTTTTATTACTGCTAATACTATGTATGAGTTCCCCTTCTTGGCTTTGGCAATCAGAAAACAATCGTTGACTTCTTTTTCTTCTTTTTGGGTTTCTTTGGTGTTGTAACCACCCTAGGTGATTCAACGGTCTCCAAAGGAGCAACATCCCCAAACTTCTCTGTCTTACCAACTAGTTCTTCTGAGGGTGACGCAATGGTTTCCTGCGAAGGTGACTTTACCACTTCCCCCAACTGCATTACTGAATCAGAGCGCTTATGAACTGGTCGTTCTGTTTGGTTGCCTGAAGCAACGTGTGATTCTGACTTTGGCTCTGGCTTGCCTACCTTTTGGCTCTGATATGTCTTGCTTGTCTCAAAACCTAACTCATCTGTAAATGACTCAGGTACCCGCGGGGTTTCGGAAACCGTAGGATCGATTTCAGGAAGCTTGAATGTGGCTTCAAATGGGACGACGGGTGCAATCACGACCTCCGTGGATGGCGGACTCGGCAAAGTAGCCTGCGCGTGAAGCTTAGGCCCTAGCTTAGGAGATTTCTGAGTTACGACAGTTCGGAGTGTCTTAGGATTCCTAGGGCCAGGCTTGTTTACCGAAATCTGTTCTCCCGGAATTTCTCCATTCGTTGGTGTGTAATCATTGGCATCCTTGGGCTTCGAGGTAGTTGGTGTGGTTGGATAGTTACTCATAACTGCCCTCCACACCACCTGCAGTAGTCTACTGTTGCCTTCAACCCGGGTGATAAAATCTGGTCGTCTGAATTGCTCTGCATCCATGGCCATCGAAGTTTTGATCACGTCTTCCAGATAATTCAGATACCATGTTTCATTTTCGGGCAGTAACGGGAACGCATCTTTGGCTATGCCCAGAATATCGAAGATGCTTAGGTTGTCTCTAAAAGACATGATTCTATCCTTCGCCAATTCAGCAAGCCCAGACAGTTGGTAGCGTATGGCGGCGCTATACACGCAAGTATCAATCTTGTAGTTTGGAACGACTGCCTTCTCGGTGGGAGAAGAGGCGCACAGAATTTGATACCTGCCAGTGTACAAATAATGTACCAGTGTATGGGCTGCCACTTCATCAAGTTCTGGCATAGGGACATGCCCTTTGGCTACGTCCCAGAGATCGACTTTGGCATTGAGCACTGCGCTTTGCGCGAGAATACTGTGATGGATATTGAAGGGCGTTGCATCCGATCCCACACGAAGGCAAACGATTCCGGCATCCGCGTATAGCCTGTACATTTACCGTAAGCTTAACTTTCATTTTACCATGATAACAACAACTTACGATTTTCCGTATGAAATAACAGTCCCTCCCTTTCCTTCTTCTTGGCGTTCCTCATCTTGAATTGATTCGGAGCCGTTGGAAGGTTTGTTGTCGTGTATTGCTGTTTCCATTGGAGGATGCTTACGCGTGCGGCGACCTTTTCTAGTTACACCCTTCACTCCGCCGTCATTCAAAGACTCTAAGTGTTTTTCTTGCAATTGTAAAACACCTTCAATATCACTTGACGGAGCAATTGTTGATGAATTGTCGCTGACGGACATCTTGTACTCACTTTGAAAGCCCCAATGCTCTCTACTCGCGCGACCTATTCCTCAATTTAACCTCCATACTCGTGCCATAATCAGATTGAGGCTCGAGTACCTGTGCGCTGGCAGTCCATTCAATGATGCGGGGCTTGCATGACCCTGTGAGCTGGCAGTTGGACGGCATATTCAGCCTTGAATGTTGGAGCTTTCTGTTGGTCAGCCTGGTGCCCTCTAGTCACATCCCTCGGGGGGCGCATCGAATCGTCGTTAACAAACGTCGCTTACCTGAGCACATCCGGTGAGGTAGGGCACCACTGCCATACAATTGGCATAACCGGGCCGTACGGCGGCCCAAACTATCTTGATCGGTATATTCGCTCATCGCTAAACCAACCATGGTGAGAGCCCTATTGAGCCTCACTCTTCATCTTAGTTATCATGGAATATCTTTTCTGATCTATGGACTCATTATACAGTATAATTGTGGGTCAATTGGTGGTGTTGCATATGCATCCATGTTGAACTATAAATCATAACTTGTACTGATCTGATGATACCCGAGTCAAGGGGAAAGGGCTATTATGATGGCAAGAGAGTGCAGGGGTTTAGTCCTATCAACTCTCAATAATTGTATACATTGAATTTACTTGGTACAAGTGCCCGTAACCAATGCCTGTGAATGGCCGTCAACGTCGTACCTTATGCTGACGTGTGTATGGAGTACAAACATGCAAGCCTTAAAATATCTGTCCAACTACTGAAGATGTCGCATAAAATCACCCGGCGAAATCAAAATTCTTGAAAGCATCCTTGAATCTTGCCACCTCCTGCTCCTCTTCGGCTTGTGTTTGCCCACAATCGTGCCAATCAATTCTCTTGTCGAGTCTCAGCAGCTTAGCAAGGACTTCTCGCCCGAATTGGTAATGAAACCTGATTTTCTCGTCAAATCGCATAACATAGCTTGTTTGATTTGCTGGGTCGTCTTTGGGATCCCAGATCAAAACACGGAAGAAGTCATTAGTCTCCTCAAAGCCATCTGCAACATCTTCTTTCTGAAAGGGTGGCCAATGTAAGTTCTCTGCAAGCGCTTTGAAGGCAGCGTCTACAAGACCTTTTCGTATCAGGTCGGATGGAACAGGTAGATACTGCCAGTGAGTATGTGGTAAACTGGATTTGCTGACTTCCCAAACAACTGAGCCGTATTCCACATCTGCGACGGACTTAAGCATACTATTCATAGCTGTCCTGTACTTTTGCATCTCGCCGTATGTTGCTTGGCGCTCTTCCTCTTCCATGGAACCCAGAGTCGGCTGGTGCGTGAAAGGTATGATGAGCATATGGCAAGGAAAACCGAGTTTTGCAAAGGTTGTGGACGTTGACAATGGACCTCTCGCTGTTGTTATATAAGAGTTATCACCAATCGAAGTGACTAGATGTGTCGCAATGTTTTCGTTCGCTAGACAGAAGAAGCATTCTGCTGCTGACAAGGGCCCACGGTTCTCGCCTCTACGTCGCTTGTGAGGTCTTCGCCCACGGCTTCCGTCCTCGTATACCAATGCCTGCTCGCAGTGCTCTGGTGCAGGTCGCTTTTTTTCGGATAGAATGACTGGGCATGCGGTTGATCCTGCGGGTGGTGATACTGGATGACTTGCAGAAGGATCAATCGAGAATGCATATATCCACTTTTGCTTGTTAGGATTGCCATAGGCTGCTAGGCTGATAAACCTGGTGATTGGGTATAGGTTGTCGGTTTCATCACTGGGAGTATGGAAAAAAGGTTCTCGCTCATAAAAAGCATTACCGGAAGTAGAGAAGTGGTATCTGGGCTTCAGTGTTGCGTCAAGATCGGCAATACATTGCCGCGACTGAGGCTGGGCTTCTGCGTCGAAAGCCACCTGTGAACGCTTACGTATGTCTTCAGGCCATTCACTGGTGACGAGAATATCGGCTTTTGTTGCTCCACGAAGTATCTTTGCATCTGTGTCTCCGTAGAAGGGCGGGTATTTGTCCTTAGATTGTCCTGCAATAATGTTTGGGTCTGGTTGACCGCCTAGTGCCACGATACGAATGCCTTCAGAAGTCTTGGTGACGCTGCGCTTGCCAAGAAAGAAAAGATTGTGACAAAGTTCATCATTCGAAACTTCTAATTTCTCCACGACTGCTGGTGGGAGAGGATGGGTGTTGAGAGCAAAGTACGTAGGCAGCGGTACGTCAATTTTGCCATCAATGAGAGACTGCAAGTCTAGCTGATCCACGCCTCCAGCTTCTGCACCATCTCCAAAGAGACTTCCGACGATAATGGCAAAAGCAAAGCTGTTCTTCGCATGCAATGCCCCCAGCTTTTGGAAGACTGGCCTAAATTGGCCGTTTACATCGCCTATGACAACTCTGCAATTTGTTAGGGACGGAAAACTGTTGGTTGTAGATTTGAGTAGCTTACATCTTAGAGGCCATGATGAGGATTGGAAGATAGTAGTCAATGGTGTTGACCTGATGAAAACAACTATCGTCGCGTCGGCCCAATTCGGCGCTAGCTTATTTGAGCATCGACCTTATCGATAAGAACTGCAAAAGTCGCAGGCGCGACTGAAATTTTTGTCGATCAAGGCGAGGGATTGTCGCAAGCTCTATTACCAACCTACACCATGGCAGCCATGTCACGGGGGCCTTCAACAAAGTCAGCTTCGAAGCTGCGCGAACCAAAAAGAGCTCCAAAACGAGTAAAAGGCGGAACTGAGTCAACTCGCAACCACACGTTCAAAGGCTTCTCCCATCGCATCGCCCAGCTCAAGATTGAGCCCGTCCGCCGCGGTCGCAGCACCATCCTCGACGACGCCGAGCTCGAGTCGACCTTCTCCTACTTCAGGGATTCTTTTCTGGAATGGAGAGAACTAAATTTGTCCGATGGCTTCACTACTTTTGCACGCCGGGTTGCGTCGCTATGCGATAGCCTTCCACAGGTCCTCCACCACAGCGATCGTATCATGGAACTGCTGGTAGAATACATTGAAAAGGGAGATAAATTCTCAGAGGAACCACTTCTTAGCCTATTGGCCCATCTTGCGCACGACCTGGGCGAGAGATTTGAGAAGTATTTCGAGCAGGCAGTCACCATAGTGTCGCGGTTGGCAGCAACACACGCCGACGTTGAAGTTATAGAGTGGAGCTTTTCGTGTCTTGCCTGGCTATTCAAGTACCTCTCTC
Organism: Ophiosphaerella herpotricha; assembly: GCA_028458525.1. Classification (NCBI taxonomy): domain Eukaryota; kingdom Fungi; phylum Ascomycota; class Dothideomycetes; order Pleosporales; family Phaeosphaeriaceae; genus Ophiosphaerella; species Ophiosphaerella herpotricha. The sequence goes on from JALNQK010000139.1 coordinate 41,364, forward strand.
GGTTACTTGTTCCGGATCTAAGACCTGCGTTCGATCTCATCTCGCCTTTGCTAGGAAGAGAGCGCCAAAAAGCTTTTGTCTCACGCTTCGCTGCCGAATCGCTCAGCTTTCTCGTCCGAAAAGCGGGCTCCGGTTATCACAAAGATAAAACACCTTTGCGGTTGATTATCGGTCATATTTCTAAGCAAGTGGAAAATTCGGAGGGCTCCCCGAAAGACAATGAATTCCAAAATGGTCTCATGTACTTGTTAACTGATTCCCTGAAGGGTGTACAGCGAGGCCTCCATTCGAGTGCCACTGCCATACTGCAGGAGCTCTTGATCGAAGCATACAACGAAGAACATGCCAAACTTCACGCACCACCTCTTGAACAAATTTTGATTGGCGTTCTGACCGCAATTATACATCATACAGACGCAGAAAATTTCGGACCCTTGCTAGGTATTATTCTTACCCAGGCCGAGGTCGCAGATTCCAATCCAACCCGCATTGGTCTATCCTCTCGCTTGATATTTGTAGCATGTGGTGTCCGCCAGGGAAGCAGGATCCCCGAGTGGAGGCATGTCTTACAATGCATTGATATTTTAATCAAATCAACAAAAAGCCTCGCGGAACTGGACAAGAAAACATCATGGGACATACTTTCTGCTGTCTCTGTTGTCTTCCAGTATTGTCCATTGGATGCTGCGATCCCGTACGAGAAACTACTCGAGAGCTTTGTGCACAATCCGTGGGAGAGGTATTTCTTACCTTTCTGCAATCTTTTCGCTGAAATGGGAGTGGCTAAATTCAAAATATTGCTACTACCGTACTTCAAAAGGTAAGCTACTTTGAATCCAAAAGCATCTTGGCGTCCGCTGATATCTCCAAGATTCATTGCCCTGAGAGCGCACGAGTACGGCCCAGAGCTTTGCGCAATCCTGCCTCAGCTTAATCAAACTGGCACGGTCCCGAAGGGTACCTTAAAAACATCGGAAGGCTGGCAATCGCTGTTAAGTGAACCCTTTGGGCAACTCACAAGGATTGGCAGGCTCGGCAATGAGTCGGATCATTTGACCCATTACTGTAACGCACTATTGGATGCAACACTCGTACTTGATATCAGCCAAGAGCAGTCGAGAGCCATATGGAATAACCTCGAAGGAATGTTGAAACAGGCTGTCAAAATCGAAATTACTGAAGCATTTCGAGCCTTTGATCTCTTCGCTCTAGGCGCTGGTTTTCACTTCGTCGTTGAACAGAGCACAGACCAAGCTGCATTGGCAAGACTCTGGCCTGAGTTATGCCATGTGTCACTAAACTGTGGTCAATCGGTATCGTTCTGGAGGGCTTTACTTGCCTTGGCGAAACGTGAGAAGAGTGCTCTATCTTTGGACGCTCCACAGGTTGAATCTCTGAAGCGGGCGCTAACGCGCTGTCTGGGTTCGCCATCCCACGAACTTAGACTCACGGCTTTATACTTATTGGAAATTCTAATCGGAAAGAGCGAAGAGGCGTGCAAGGCCATCTCTCTAGCAATTTTGATTGAGAAAACCCCGTTGACTCTAGAGCATCAGCGCTCTATTGCTATGCGTGTAGGACAATTCGCAAGACTCTATCCAACGATATGCTCTGATGAGTGGGTAGGTGAAGCAATGCCGATGTTCTGCTTTGGTCTACTACAAGTTCGCCTAGCTTCAGTATGGGACGACGCTTGCTCGGCCTTGAAAGCTATGTGCGACAGTAAGGAGGGTGAGAACTACATCACAAAAATCGCTTTTGAATGGCTGAGCCCATCAAAAACACCGGTTACTAGGGACACGATCACCTCTACGGATATTCCTACACGGAAATACGTAACCAAGTTTGGCTGCACGAATATTCTTGAACTGCAAGAGCTTGTATCACATACTCGGGTGTTGATGGAGGACGTGGACGATCACCTCGAGGCAATGTTTGAAGCCAAGCATATCAGAGCACCTCCCCTCAATTCATTCAGTAGATCACAGGCTCTCAGGCTGCTGAATACTCTACCACACATCGCAGAGAAACGCTCGCGGCTATTAGTCCCTATCCTCCTAGACTGGGCGTTGCTTGAACGGGCCCCTGAGCCAGAGAATAATGGCATATTATGCGAAGATACACCAGCAAATGTGGAGCTTCGTTGGGTCCGAAAGGATCAGAAAGCTATGCTGAACCTTTTCTCGAAATTTACGAACCCGAAGATGCTTCATCGCTCTGAAGAGGTGCGCAACGCTCTCTTAGCGTTACTATGTAATGGTGATCTCGAGATTCAAAAAGCGGCGCTACAGGCGCTGTTGACATGGAAAGATTCTGCTGTTTCGCCTTACAAAGAAGATCTGCTGAATTTACTTGATGACGCAAGATTCAGGGATGAGCTCCCTGTATTTCTCAGTGAAGGCGAAATTAAAGATACAGACCTCCAGCAGATTTTACCAATTGTTCTCCGCTTACTCTATGGCAAGGTTATCGCCGGTAAAAGTGGACTTGAGTCAAAGAGAAAATCGGTTTTTGTTGGACTTAAAACTCGATTTGGAGATGATGCCATTCACCAATTTCTCAACATAGCGTTTGGCCCACTGAGTGATATCTCGGTCATTGTAGAAGGAGGCCTCAATAATGACCTACTGCATAAAGATCTGATGGATACGCGGAAGCAAACAGGTATGCTGAACATGCTGGATGATCTACTTAGCACGTTTCAAACCACTTTTAACCCCTTCACTCCGGATGTAGTTGACCCCATTCTGTACTGTCTGATCAAGGCAACTAGAGAGTTGTCTTCATTTTCTGCTGTATCCACGAGCGAGGACGAGGCTAAGGATGTGCGATCAACACAACTTTCTTTACTCAGGACGGTTCGTCAACGGGCACTTCAGATCCTTGCCAAACTTTTCGAGACATGCCCGGGATTCGATTGGAATCCTTACTCAGCGGCCATTGTCCAGGAACTCATTGAGCCCAGACTTGAAAACCTACCCATAGAGACCGCGCAATCAGTTTCTGGTCTGCTTCGGTTGTTTGCAGCTTGGTCTAGATCTCCATTGACTGTTTCTTTCCTGGTCAAGTACAACGAGTTGGTTCTAACCAAAGTCATTGATTGCCTTGAAATTCCTTCGGCGAAAGATGAGGTCAGGAGATTTGTTCTAGATGATATTCTTGGCGCCATCGTTCTCCTTGCGGATACTACCACCGGCGACTCTTCGACAAAAGGCGATAAGCTGCTTCGTAATCGCATTCATACGGATGTCGTTCAGCCCTATTCTAATGCGATCCTAAAGAAGGTTAGCTCTCTCTTACAACAAAGTCCCAGCAAAGACGTGCTTGAATCTGGGGTCCAAATGGTGGCGAATCTGGCTCCCCACATAGTCGGGTCTGCTGAATCTCGCAGCATGATCGGAATTGCTACGTTTCTTCTCAGGCAGCCGTCAAAGAGAGTGAACCCTCGAACAAAATTGGATCTTTTAAAGATCATGCATGAGTTCATCCAACGCTATGATAACGAAGGTGTTGTTGATATTTTTGACGACATATTCGACGCAATATGTCCTATGTTTGCCTTTACACGGGATCGATTCGCGAGGAACCTGCTTTGCGAAATTGTGCAGGACTTATCCCACGCCGAAGACGAGTTGGTCGTCACGGCAAGACTATGCCAAGATCTGAACTCATTCGCGCAGTCGCGACTTGACGAGCCTGATTTTGACCGCCGTGCGCATGCTTTCAATGAGATTAACGATGAAGGCTATCGGTCATACTCCCTCACTCAATGGAAACCTTTGGTCTACAACATGCTTTATTGGATCAAGGACAACGATGAACTGAGCATCCGTGCCAATGCATCTATGTCTCTTCGCCGGTTTATTGAAATCACCGAAAGCGACGATTTCAAAGATTTTATTTCTGCGGCAATCATCCCAGGGATTCAGAATGGCATGAAAGACTTGTCAGAACTCGTACGAGCTGAGTTTTTGGTCGTCCTTGAATCGCTAGTGAAGTTGCATAGTGGATGGCCGCCTGTTGCTGATATGAAAATCCTTCTGTCAGAGGATGAGGAAGCATCTTTCTTCAGTAACGTGTTGCACATTCAAGGCCATCGTCGACTGCGAGCTCTGCGGCGCCTAGCTGCCAATGCAACGCATATCAAAAGCAGTAGCATTTACCATATCTTATTGCCACTTCTCGAACACTTCGTATTCAACAAGGCTAGTGACGAAGGGGCCGATAGTCTGTCAGGAGAAACAATCAAAACTCTTACGGCACTGGTGGAATGGCTCGAATGGCCACAAGTACGATCTCTATTGAGGCGATATATCGGCTACTTGACCAGCAAAGAGGAGATGCAGAAGCCCATCATAAAACTAATCGTCGGCCTTATGGATGCGTTGAATCGAGCGGGACGTGCCAAAGGGTATATCACCACGGCAGGTGCTGTCACCCAACCCGGTAATGACGGGGGGGAAAGGGGTGATATTGTAGATGTCATGGATGTTGACATGCCAATATCCTCGTTGACAAAGACTCTTCCACAGCAAGAGAAATTGACACACGACCTCATCAATAACTTCTTACCTAATCTCACAGAATACTTGCACAAGAAGGACGATGCGACAGTCAGTCTCCGAGTGCCTATCGCAATTGCCATCACCAAAGTCCTCCTCGTCCTGCCTCCTAACGAGATCGAATCACGTTTGCCAGGAGTACTACTAGACATTTGCTACATATTGAAGAGTCGTGCACAAGAGAGTCGAGATATGTCCAGAAACACACTAACTGATATTGCTCTTGCGATGGGTCCAACTTATTTGGGCTTCATATTGAAGGCTCTGCGGACCGCCCTTCAGCGTGGCTATCAGCTTCATGTGCTTTCCTTTTCATTGCATCATATACTCGTTAAGTTATCAGATCAGCTCAATCCAGGGGACCTAGATTATTGTCTCCCAGATATCGTCAATGTCATCATGGATGATACATTTGGTATCACTGGGCAAGAGAAGGATGCTGAGGAGTACGTTAGTAAGATGAAGGAAGTGAAGAGTAGCAAAAGTTTTGACTCTATGGACATTGTAGCTCGTTCAGCTACACCCACCCATTTGATTAAATTGGTCGCCCCAATCAGGTCACTTCTACTTGAGAAGATGAATGCAAAGATGGTGCAGAAGATCGATGAGCTCCTTCGACGTATTGGACTAGGCATTCTTCAGAACCCGACCGTCAATGATAGGGACATCTTGGTGTTTTGCTATGAACTTATCCAAGAGGTCTACCAAACTAGCGCAACAACAGACAGGAAGAGTAAAATTGACCCTAAGAACAAACGTTACTTGGTAAACATGAGAGGCGCGGCAAAGTCTGGGGCTCGTCTCTCAACGACATCGTATGTGTACAAACTTACGCGGTTCAGCCTGGATATCCTCCGAACAGTTCTGCGGAAACACACAGAACTCCAGACCCCCCAGAATCTGGCGGGCTTCTTACCAGTCATAGGCGATGCCATGGTACAAGGGCAAGAGGAAGTGCAAGTATCGGCGGTTCGTCTACTCACTACATTCATCAAGGTGCCGATGGCCGAGATGGACACAAATTGTCCCGTGTATATCGACGAAGCAATTCACGCTATCAAGGGAGCACCGTCGTCAAATACAGAACTTGCACAGGCTTCTCTGAAGCTTGTGTCTGCTGTACTCCGTGATAGACCCAACGTCAAGATTAAAGATCGGGACGTTGGCCATCTGATCAAGCGCATGGTACCTGACCTAGACGAGCCAGATCGGCAAGGTGTCTCGTTCGGGTTTCTCAAAGCTGTCATGAACCGCCGCATTGACATGCCCGAGATTTATGAAGCCATGGACAAGGTGGCCGAGATGATGGTGACAAATCAATCCAAGTCAGCGCGAGATGTGGCCAGAAGCCATTATTTCCAGTTTCTCACCTCCTACACCCAAAGCGAGAAACGCTTTAAAAAACAAATGGAGTTTCTTCTCAAGAACCTACGTTATGAGCACATTGAAGGGCGACAGTCAGTTATGGACGCACTAGATTTAATCATCACAAAGGCCCTCCCGAGGTTTCCTGATAAAACGCAGGATGACTACCATGGAATGATATTTCTTCCCTTAGTCAGCACTATTGCGAACGACGATTCGAGTAAGTGCAGGGAGCTTGCAAGTCTGCTGGTCAAAAGGCTATTCCAATATTCGAGAGACAAACGATTGCAAAGCTTCACGAGCGACCTGAAGACATGGCTGGATCAAGACGAGAATCTTGGACTCAAACGCCTGGGCATCCAATGCTGGGGCTTCTACTTTGAGGCAGTGGATGTAGATAAGGACGCGACCAAAGAGCTTTGCAAAGTCCTAGACCGTCTTGATTTAATCATCGACGAATGTCTAGTGAGACGCACTGAAGATGATTGGGAATTGTTATACTATTCTCTTACTCTGCTGTCGAAGATATGCAAGAAACATCCAGATATCATGTTCGCATCAAGCAAAGAGAGCATGTGGACCGCGATTCAAGCTAGTACATCCTACACACATGCCTGGGTGAAGCTTAAGGCTGCAGAACTAATGGGTACTCAGTTTGCTCATTTTGGTACCGCAAACAAAGATAATAGTCTTGGACGCTTACCGCTAGAAGGCTCCAAGGGGCTGCAACTGGCGGAACAGAATATGATTCAGCTCACAAACGCGTTCTTGAAGAATCTACTCAACCCAGACGTTTCAGAACAACTATGTACACAAAGTGTCAAGAACATTGCTTTCTTGGCTAGGTGCTTCGCTGCCAATGAGGCAAAATGGCACTGGCAACAGGCAGAAGGGGAAGAAGAGGAAGAAGCTACCACCGAGATCAAGAGCGCTGAAACTGCAGACGAACCTTCTGATGATGATTTCGCTGGCTTCTCTCCTCCACCAGAGGCAAAGCCAAGAATGAATACCAAAACACCTCCAACAGCCATCCACCGCCTCATGATTCGACTCTCGGGCCTGGTACGCCGTGGCAACCGCTCCATGCTCGCCAAAACTTCCACAATTCATCTACTCGAGACAATTTACACAAAATTCCCTCTCGAAGCGCTCTCCAGCTCCCTTCCCCACGTACTCACAACTCTCAACACACTTGTCGACCCCGCAACTACCATACCTCGTGCGCACACCACACCCACTTCTCTCAACGAACCGAATGATCAATACAAAGCGCTCATCGACAAAGCGCGTGAGATCATGAACACACTGCAGAAACGCATGGGGACAACAGAGTATCTGGGTGTCATGGGGGAGGTGCAGAAGATGGTGAGGCAAAGGCGTGAAGAAAGGCGCATGAAGAGGAAAGTCGAAGCGGTTGTCGACCCGGAGAAAGCGGAGAAGGAGAAAAGGAGAAGGCATGATATCAAGAGAGTCAAAAGGAAGGAGAGAGGTTTAGAGAATAGGGGCATGAGACGAGGGTGGTGATGCCCATCATTATAGCATTTTCAAGGTGTTGGTGGGTACAAAACACGGCATGATATGGCGTCAAGTGTGAGTTTAGATATGTAAGCGCAAAGATGAGGATTTCAAATTTCTGCTAGCTGATTCCACTTGTCTGTGACCTCGTTCTGTATCGGAGACTTATTATTAGGGGAAAGTCATAGCGGGAGGATGAAGAGCAGCATTGGGATTAATGCTCACCTTCCCTGCCAAATTTGAACCTGTTCGGAGAGCTCTAAAGGCGAATGGCGATTGTAGGCTGGGCAAATGTCTCAAACTTGCTCACTTTCACTGCTTGAGCAACAATTTATCACACCGTTTGCCACGTATTCTCAACCCCCGAAGCTAACGCACACCTTCACTTCGCATCTCGCCTTCGTACCTTCCAAGTTCGCATATTTGCTTAATAAAGATTACTAATATCGCACACTGACCGCTTTCTATACAAGGTCTAAGACAGGTCGAATCAATTTCCTTGGTCTACTTTTATAATGCTTGTACTATAAAATTGCCTTCGACCCGCGTTGCCTTTTGCCCGGGGCACGAGTTCCGGACGCTAGTGGGGCGTTTGGTGGGATTTTTTTTTTCGGCGGATGAATGGATATCGGATGGCTAACATGCCTCATTTTTGTTGTAAATAAACACAAAACATGTTTCCTTGTTCGAAAATTACCCGTTCGTCAAACTGCAAAACCACTCGAGGCGAAAGTACATTGTGGCCGCATACAAATCACAATATCAAGTATGTCAATCTGCACGCACGTCATGTCGACCTTGTCGTAAAAGTGCCTAGGTAATGCTGGTCGCGCGCTAACCTCCTTGTATGAGCATATAATTTCTGTATTTAGTAAATATGACTTATACTCTGAAGAATGCACTGAGCATTATTATGTGAGCTTGTTGATCGGCTCGGCTGTGCGTATAGGGGGCGCGGTCACATATGCAGACATCCCTGTCTTGCGATGCGAACTAGTCGAAGAGGTATTACTGGATTGGGCTCCACTCTTGCTATTGGTGTTATAAATTTTGAAAACCTGGTCACCGAGTTTGATCGATCCTGATGATTAGTCCCCGTCTCACGCGAAGGAGACACTATTGAAGGCTCTTTGTTCGTTTGTTGGGCGAATAGCTTACATTTACCTAGGTTGGCTAGCTGCCATTGTATAACGGCGACCTGGATGACTTTAACTATATTCACATATTTGCATACAGCCTTTCCAATGTTTAGATATCACATAAGTCCCAACGCACAGGTCATGTGGATCGATCGATGCTGCGATCCTGCAGATCTTGATGTTGATCGCAGATGATTGGTGCCACGATCAACGAATCTACACGCACCAGGGGACTGACTTGCATTAGACCACATATTGAAAGTTTATTTCTTTGCGCACATCGCCAAGCGCACAACCATAATGATTCATGCCTGAAATCTCAGCTCTGATTGCTTCGCTAAGATACTAAGGTGCGGCTCCTCGGTACGGCCCTGCCGATCGCACAGGGAAGCCCCGGCCAATCGGTACATACTGCACAGGATCTCCAGGGAGTGCGCAGGAGTCAACTCTATCGATCCTGATCCTAGATCGAAGTTTGCCTGCCCAGGTTGTCCTAATTGGGATACGGTGTTTACCGTCAATCCCTTTCGGGCCAATATACACAGGAAAGAACACTGAAGCAGCACAAGCATGGCTATATGAAAAAACCACCTTTACATATTTGATAGCATTACAATGCAAAAAAAGGTGGTACGTAACCAGTAGTTGATATAGTCATTACTGAGATATTCATTCGCAAATGAAATGCGACCCCAAGACCATGTACGAGTGCTTTCGAGGAGATTGTGGGCTAGCAACAATTGATGAGAAATGCATCTTTAGTAAGGAGCTATGAATGTTGTGTATCCAGAGGAAATTTGTGAACAGCAAATAGTATTGGCGGCAGTCAGGCCCGCAGTAACCATTCACGGGTGTTTATCCTCCACAGGCTTGCAAAACTATCTTACCGCATACCTCGCCGAGCTGCACCACTTCCACAGCACATGTTGTGGGGCGTTAGGATGATCATTTCTATCTACAGGAGCTCATCCTCGACACCAAACTCAAAGGGGATGACAGTTCGTCCAAAGCAGCCCTCAGAAGACCTGCATCGATCGACAGGGATAGTTTTGTGATGGGCATACATCGATGAGGCCGAGCCGAATATCGCCGAGGGCAGCTATTGTGCTGGGGTAATAACGAGCAGACCAAGGGACAGTTCGGCTGTACAATCATCTCGAGTATAAGTACCACTCCATCCTCTGTTATTGAACTCCATCAGCTCTTACCTTCAGCAGCTTCTCAATACAGTATAAAACTCACAACACGCTTTCATTCTATAAACCACAACAATCATGGTTTCTTTCCGCACTCTCCTCACCTCGGCCCTGGTCCTTACGCCTATTGTCGCACAAATCCCTCCCGCTCAAGTTGTCGAGAACATCAAAGTGCTCACTATCAAGAGCCAGGCTCTTCAGGCCCCGGCACAGAGCATTAACCTGGTCAATGGCCCACTAATTGTCATCGGACAAGGCCCCTTTCCTCAAATCATTACTGGCTTCACCGAGATTGTTACTATTGCCACTACGTCTGTCGCACAGATGCAAGGCATGCCGCCTGTGGCGGCCGGCGCACCAAGTGATGCCATCTTCGAAGCTTTCCGCGAGATGAACATCCCCTGCCACCAGAATATATTCCCAAGTGAGTTTTGCTGACCTGAAATTGTTTTAGTTCGTCCGCGTTCATCAGGTCTTCCTCAACATTTTGATCGGTAAAGCCGGATTGTTCGAAACCATCCCATTCATCGGTCAACCAGTTGCTGTTGTCCTCCGTCAGGTCGAGACTGTTGTTGATGTAAGTTTTTGGTTTTTTTTCTTTGCCTTTTACTCCTGCGATTGTCCCACAGGCTCCCGTAAAATACCTCATAACACTAAAAACAATATAGAGCATCGCAATCGGATTGATTAATACCGTTCAGTCTCGTTCTTCTGATCTCCAGGCTCAAGCTTCATCTCTGTCTGGTACTATCAAGACTGCTATTAAGAACTACGAAGGTCTCTCTCTTAGCAAGAAGCGCTCTCTCAGGTTTGCGCGCCGTGAGATTGCTGCTGCTGTTGAGGCTGCCGCTTGAGTGGAAGTAATGAGAATGGACAAATTATTACGGAACATAACTATAGTGGGGGCTGGGCGAAGAAGGAGGCTTAATAGGACAGCAGTTTTATCAGAATGGGGTGAAGTAATTTAGATTTGATGAATTGTTGATTCTTCGCTTCAAGTTTTCCTGAATCATTTATCAGCAGATACGTCTTGAGAGGCCCTGCCCAATGTGTGGATAACCGAAACATGGACACGACCTACGAAAAGTAACATCTGCTGGATAGTGTTGATTATACTTATCATTTTGACTAGGGATGAACCATGCTTAAACTTTATTTGACCAATATGAAAGTGAACCATTCGAGACATTGACTACTCCACGGTACAATATTTTGCAATCTCACATTTCATCTCGAATCGTCCTTTCCTCTTCCGTCAGGAGGGAATGCGATCCATACGCTTCATATAAGTCTTGAGGTTATATTCCTTGATATAAAAGTGATTACAGCCGCTTTTTTTACATAGGTATCACCGAGACAGTGAAGGTGTAGTACTGGCCAATCATAACCGTATGTATTTGTTGACAACGAGTAATCATTTATCGTCAGATTTCACGACAGACAGTGCTCAGTATGTTCTCTAATGTTACCTAGTATCTAGCCAGGTTACTTGATACTTATCGACATGACTCGATTGTGTCATAAATCCTCTAGACATTCAAAGTTGCCATCACACACTAGTTAGGTCAGGGCTCGCGACCTAGAACCGGGGGAGAATAAAGATAAAAGCGTTCCATATTTGCAACAGAGGATATCCTGGGCAATGTGTAAACAAGATATGGGATATATGATGTACAATACCACTACACAGTCAATTATAGTCATCTTGAAAAATTTAAGTTAGATTGACTACAATGCCTCAAACACTAAGTAGCCAGCTACCCCGAAATGCTAATCCTCAGATAATTGACCTAAAGCACATGTTAAAATTACTCCTATATATATCACGTTATTCAATTTCCATACTTGCCTCGGTATCTCCCATTTATCCTTCAAGAACAAGTCTCGCTTGCTCCATGTCCAGATAAGGCCCTTTCAACACGTAGTAATCATCATTCATAGTGGTAGCTTGTCCACCCATCATGGCGGTCTAGCCGCGAAATTCGGTTTCGAGACCGGGGACAGTGTGTGGCTTGGATGAATCGGGGAGGAAGATGCGATGGGGACTTTTCGAATTTGTGACGTCCTCCCCCCGTAAACTTGGTTTCCCCCTCGATTGTGAGACCCGACATGTCAAAGCGAATATTTTAGAGCATCCCTTCTGCCTCGGGTTTCTTGCTTACATCTCTGACCTTTGGAGTCGCACAAGGTGCCACACAGTTATCTGTTACAAGGCGCACAGCGCTGCCAAGGTAGGAGAAGACCTCGATGAATTTTTTGACCCAGTCGCTATTACTGTAGATGTAGACGTATGTGAGTTTCGTGCCGATTTCAATTTGTACTTGGATGCGAATAGACTTTGGTTCGCCATATTTCTCGCCGACCTTTTTATCGACCTGGTCAAGCAGAGCAGAAAGCACAATGTGCGCGAGCAGCGGCCATTCTTGATTGTTGCAAATTAGTCTATGTGCCTGTGTACCATTCGCTTTCCATGGTAAATTCTTGGTAATCGCCTTGTACCGCACTATAGAATAAATCAAATGGAGTCTAGTCGAAAAGACACAAGTGGGCTTTCTTAGGTGAGCCCATTCTAACAATTGCTTGCGGTCGAGACGTTGATAAGAACCTGTAGGATGGCAATAGCGAGTTGTGAGGCTGTCGAAGAGAAGAATGTGGGCTTTCTAATACAGATATGGGAATATGTAGTGCTTATGGCGGCTTTGTAAAGGCCAGCGCGGATAGCAGCAGGGAATGAACAAGGATAATCTGGGGAGAAAACAGTGGTAGATAGTAGTCCTGAAAAGGACGGAATCTGGGCTATTTATGTTTCCTACAGCACACATGTCATTGATAGCTTCGTGAGCCAAGCACGCATCAAAAGTATCTATGACATTGCAAAGTTACCTCGACTCAGTCATTATTTCAAATCTGTCATCATACCAGCTTTGACACATGATCTCATTACCATCTCCAGAACGCCATCCATGCCCTAAAATGCTCCCACGACCCTCTTAACCATCCTACGTGGTCCTTCTCCTGTAATCTGCACCTGCCCTTCCAACTCTGCACTCCTGAGAACCTCCAAAAACTCAGCATTCTCAATCTGTTCGCTCGCGCCCTCCCTGACCTTCTTGCTTAGTTCGCTCATACGCACGTTCTGACCTGCCGAGCCGAGCTCATCAACTGCGGCTAGAACCGCGCGCTTTAAGTCCTCCTTTCTGCGGCGATCGCCCATTGACGTACCTTCGGTTAGGAGTGACATGTCAATGAGACCGGTTCGTGCGTCAGTTGCTGCTTGCTTGAGGGCAGATTTGATGAGGCGGACGGCTTCGTTGACATCGTCGGCAGTAACTTCTTCTGAGAGACGCATCTTCGCGTGGGCCTCGGCGAGACGGATCATACTTTCTAGTTGTCGTGTTGTGGCAGTGATTCGGCGTTCCTGGGAGCGTACATCAGCGCCTAGAGCACGCATAGCTACATATGCATCCACTAGGGCCTTTTGAGCTGGGTCCGTGATTTTAGGATGTATACTTGAACGTGCGTAGGAGATGTATGCGGTGAGGAATTCAATAGGAAGGACTTCGTTCCTTGATGCATTCTCGGGTGCGTCTTCAAGGTACATGCCGACCAAGTGACGGGCGAGGCGGCGATCCATTTGTTCATCGATGCGGTCGAGGACGAGGTAGACTAAATCGAAACGCGAGAGAAGCGTAGGAGGAAGATCGATGTTTTGTGGAACAGGGAGGTTGATGTTGTATTTTGAACCGATGGGATTGGCCGAGGCAAGGATAGATGTGCGGGCATTGAGGGTGGTAATGATTCCTGCTTTGGCGATTGAAACAGTTTGCTGTTCCATGACTTCATGAAGAACCGAGCGAGTCGCTTCTGACATCTTGTCAAACTCATCGATGCAGCAGACACCACCGTCAGACAAAACTAGAGCACCAGACTCGAGGACCAATTGACGTGTCTCGGGGTCGCGGGTAACGTATGCAGTAAGACCAACGGCAGAGGAACCCTTTCCAGATGTGTATACGCCGCGTGGCGCAATTCTGTGCACATATTGCAGTAGCTGGGATTTGGCTGTAGAAGGATCACCGCAAAGCAAAACGTTGATATCGCCTCGGTACTTGGGACTACCACCCTTCTCGAATTGTTTGTTCGTACCGCCGAAAAGCTGAAGTAGGATACCTTTCTTGACATCATCCTGCTCATAGATACTAGGCGCAAGAGAGCGCGACAGGAGATCGTAGACATCAGGGCGGGCAGCAGTGGCTTTGATCTTCTCCTCTTCCTCTTGACTAACTTTCCGGGTCTCCTGGATCTCACCAGCTGCATGCTCGGCCATCTCCTGCTCAATGGTCGAAGTATCGATGCCCATACGTTTCTTATCAACCTTTTGAATGTGTAGCGCGTCTACATATGTCTTGAAGATGTTCTTGACGGATCGCTGGCGTGGGTTAATACGGACTTGGTTACACTTGAAGATACCTGTAATCTCTACGCGATCACCAGCTTTGCACACGTCGACAAGTTCGTCATATGCACATAGGGACACAGAATGTGGCGTTTGTCCATCTGGTACGTTGTCTGGCGTCTCCTGAAGTTTAATAACCTGCTTGTTTGCAAAGCCAGAGCGATTGTGGATAATTTCCATTGAGTTGGGCGACTCGCAAACGGCACGTGGACACTTTGTTGGCTCAGTGATCTTGCCGCGGTCAATGTCGACACGAACAGTGTGTTGACAAACAGAACACTTGAAGAAAGCTAGCATAATTAGCGGAAAAATAATGATGAAAGAACATTATGACTCACCATCCTTCATGTCTGGAATGATTGGTGTGGTCCGGATCACCAATCCCTTGACACTGACTAGCTTGTCCATATCGCCGGGATTAAGTTCACGCAGATTGATGGTGTGGTCAAGTCCAAAAGGTCTAACATTGTAGGTCAATTGATCCACCTCGTTGACTAAGTTAGGGATCTCTGGGAAAGGAGCAGGCGACGGAGCACCTGGAGTAGGAGCATCGGAACTTAACATAGGTGGTAAAGAGCTCGAGTCACGAGCCCTCGAGGGCGCAGCGCGCTGTTGCTGGGAGAGCTGAACTCGCATCTCAGCCATTTTCTTTTCTGCGAGTTCGAGCATGGTATCTTTGATAGCTACATCCATGATTGGAATAATTTCATTCGGATACGCTTGGAGTTGGTGCCAGAGCTTCCTTGTTGCTGGATAGGATTTGAGGTTACGAGCGTCCAGATTCAATGGAGTAATACTGAGCTCTAACATCAGTTTCATCATGTCAACATATTCCCGGGCCATGGCTGGATGGTCTGCGGGCAAGTTCATGCCTTCCTCCAGTTCACCATCCTGAATCAAGCGATATTTTCTCTGAAAGTTCAGCAAGAAGTCTTTCATAGCGTGTCGAGCATCTACAAGCGACACGTTGGTACCCCAGATGACTCGTGAAGAATTTCCACCAAGTACATCTGCATCTGAAGTGTCTGGGTTCAGATTGGAGAAGGTGGGCGCATCAGAGGCCTCAGGGACAGGTATGCCGTTCTCGTCCACAAAGAGTCTACGGCGCCGGGTAGTTGAGCTGGCTCCGAAGACATCTGAGTGGATGTCGCTTCGTCGATTGCGGGCTGCCGACTCGGAACCGCGCACAAAAAGGGCACTGCTGCTACTCCGAATATCGGTGTGGAGCGCGTTGCGGGCGCGACCGGGACTGGAGCTGGATGCATAGTGGATGGGAGAGGAATCTAGCCAGGTCAGAAAGACAAGTACTGCCAAGCGCACTCCTTCTTACCTCCAATGGTCATGCCACTAGCCTTTGGCGTCGCACCGCCATCATCGCTTTCGGGGGCGTCATTGCCGGCCCCTGATCCAGCGGGGATTGCAGGCGAGGAGCGGAAGAAGAGCGGCGATTGCGTCGATGCGCTCTGTAGCCGTGAATTCCTCGGCGTGGCTTGCAAGCTACGCTGTGAAGCCTGGGTGGCCTCGGCCTGTAGTTGTTCGTCTGGACCGGGGCTGCTGTTAGGAATGGCACCCCGGGCGCTGCGTCGTGGAGTCGCCGAGGCAGAAGAGCGCTGAGAACGACGCTTCGTTGGTGACGACATGATGGAGCCAATGTCTCTAGGTCACTGGGGATAGAAGGTGGTGGAGAGGCACAGGGTCGTGAAGGGAAGTGTGGGACGCGCCGTCTCATTTCGCGTCGACGCGTTCACACTTTCGCCTGCATTGGGACTAGTGCGGGCTGCAGACAGCAACCCCGCGGTAGCAAATGAATTTCATCGGACAACAACTAGGCCCGCTAGATACAGCAACTGGATAGGCTTCTGAAAGTCAATCTACTCGATTACATAGGGTCGAACGTTACCACCATGCCGCCACCGTCCAAACTCGCCGTAGCAACAGGCTCAGTCCTACGATTGGTCAAGGAAGAGGCGAGCTACCACAAGGAAATCGCACAGCAAGAGGAGCGTATCAGAAAGCTGGAAGAAAGCACTGGCGATGAGAACAAGGAGTACACGATGAAACAAGAAGTATACCGCCTGCGTCCTTCGACGCCGCAAATGCTGATCTTCACTTCAGAAACAAGCCCTCGCCGAGACGAGGAACATCTTGCCCAGCATGCAAACCAAAATCAGTGCGGCATTGGACAAGCTGGGAGAGGCTTTGGTGAGCCATCCTCCACCGTACCAATCTTAATGGAGCATACTAACCTGAGCAGGAGGCGAGCAACGAAAGTGGTGACGCTTCAACAGAAGATGTCGCCAAAGCAAAGGACGCCGTGGTCAAGGGAAAAGAAGCGCTTCGTGAGGGCTCCTAAGTGGGCTGTCCCGGTAAAGTGCACCCTGTATAATAGATGAGCAATCCAATGCCACCAATAAACCGTCTACGGCCGGAACACCACGCTATGCAAATAAGTGACATGAGGTCATGGCCATGATCACGATTCGTCAGCCCTCACGATAGATGGCGATTGGCCATCATCTTCGCCTTCTTCTAGATCTTCACCCTCTTCCAACCCTGAAGAGTCTCCATCAGAATTTGCGCCTGAGTCTGCCATTTCTGTATCCTCCACAACACCAGACCGGGCTGGTGATGGCGCCGCACTGGCGTCTCGCGAGAGGGGCTGTAGCCGGTCTTTTGGAGGTACCCTAAGTGACGATGAACCCTCTCCACCTTGACTGGCATGTACTGGCGTCATTGCACCATCTGGCCGTGGCGTACCAACGCGGCTCGCATCTCCCCTAGAGGTGCTGCCTTCACCTTCGGCATCCTCATCTCCGTCTTTCATCATGCCTTCCTTACGCTCTGCCTCTTCTTTTTCGTCCTTGATCATGCGCAGCATCTCTCGAGTAGCATCTTCGATTCGCCCAAACTGTGTGCGACGCTCGCTCCAAGTGTCCTTTGCCGAACGCACCTCGTGCTCCAACTCTGCTATCTCTTCATCCAACTTTGCGTGTGCAAGCGCTTGTTCGTCCCTTGGCTTGAGCATCTTGCTGCTTGAGATCTTCTCTGTAAGCTCATCATAGGTTTTGCGGACTGCCAAGGTCTCTTTCGCCTCGACGAGCTGTACTCGCAGTTCCTCAATCATATCCTTTACATGCTGCTGCTTTGCTGTGATGCCGTCCTTTTCTACCGCATATCGTTCGCGCTCGGTGTGATTGCTGGTTGTGGTAAATTCGGCTCGAAGGATTGCAAAGTCGAGTGCTGAGAGCTCATTCATAATGTTCTTTCGCCAGAGTTCGATCTTGTGTATCTCCTGCTCGCGCTCAACCACTACTGCCGCTGCTCCTTCGTCGGCGGCAGATGCATCTGGAGGAGGTGATGGCAGCTGCCGCGGTCGTGCATCCTCAAAGAAACCCGGCTTTAGAATGTGGCCCGCTACATGCATATACGGTCGCGCTTCGACGGCTAGAAGTCGCGACACGTTATGAAGCGCATCTGTCGCTGTCAGCGCATGGCAGATCGCGGCCCGCACGTCTAACTCACCTTCATCATGCTGCGACAAAGTGCCCCAGTTTGTAATGGCCATTATCGCTGCTCATGTGCTGATGGGTATGCTCGGTTGGTGGTCGTGGTTCCATCAATAGCAAGGCTGCAGCTAGGTAAGGGCCGGTAAAGCTCGTGCGCGCGGATCCCGCAAGACGTCAGCCCATCAAAGCTCTTGCATTCCTCCACTCTTTCGCCATTTCCTTTGTGAGCCTTTTACCTTGGCACTTGATACTTGAATAGCAATCAGGGTGTCACAGGATCGCCTAGTGCTGCACAGGGGTTTATTCTGCATTCACCGACGAACAACACCTGCGATACCGGCAAACGTGGCACTCAAGCACCCTCTATATCTTGGGAAATCCCCGCCTGCCCCCCTCGCCTTCTCCTTCCCTCAAAACGCCCTTTCCAGAGCTTGTGCAAAGATCCAACCATGCCGGCCGCGAGCCTGTTCGAACTGGCCAGGCAGCGCCTGATCAGGAACATCGACATGCTCAACGATATCGGCGACATCCCATTCAACTTCCTCGAACCCATCCTCCGCCACATTCAAAACCCGGACCAGCTGCAGGAACTCGAAGAAAACTGCCCACAGATACAGGGTGAGACTGGGGATATCTGGCTAAGGTTCATCAAAAGAGACATACCAGACTGGGAGAACAAGCGCTATACGCCAAGGGACCCTCGAAACTGGAGCAAAGCATACCGTAAACTCAAAAAGGATGCAGAGAGCGAAAAGCAGGAGCAAGAGAATGTGCTGAAGCAGCAGATGCGCGCTTTACAGCAAGACCGCGCACAGTACAAGACTCTCATTGTAGACAGTAAGATCGGATATGGCTCTCGTAGTAGCAGGGTATTCAGCTTTGGGAGCAGCAGTGGGTGGGGTGTACCGGGTGCGCCAGCCAAGACGGGCAAGGTAGCCTTGGACAAGCTGAAGAGAGGCATGTTCGACTACAAGCGAGAACGTCCTAAAGCAGCGCAGATGCCTACACATCTACTAGCTCAGAGAAAGGCTCAGGTCAAGGCAGCGCCAGCTCGCATGGTTCGTATGGCGGAGAATGAAGGTCAAAGGAATGTAGTGCTCTCAAAACAGGCTGCTGCATCAGCCGCGCGCAGAACAGAGCTTCTTCCTGAAGTCAAGCAGCCACGCATTACCCATCGACCTATCCCACGACAAAGTGGACCTCCTCCGCGTATATCATTACCCGCTGGTCAGCAATTTACTGCACCGAAACTCAAGGCGGTAGACCAGGAAGCAGGTGTACCTAAGGTGCCAAAGAAGCGTAAAGAAGAGGCAAGCCTGTTCCACAAACCGAAACGGAGGAGGGTTTGAGAGGCTGCTCTTTCCATGAAGGTATTTAGACTCATGATTTGGTGTCTTTCTGGCGTTTGGTAGAGCATTTACGGGATACATGAGGCGCAGGATAAGGCCCTTTGCCACAATATGTGGCTTTGTATTAGGCGGCGCTGACGAATGTATCATAAATTTTTCTTTCATTAAGCCATATCTCACATGTAAATCTAAGTTTTTTTCCGTCACGATTGTTACCTCCTTCTGATTCCATTTACGCACTGTGTCTAGTCGGAGAATGAGCAGGTGCCTGGATACCCAACGCTAGGTAGGTGAATAGGTCCTCTCCTCCGGGTACATATTTCCCCTTACAAGCATTCCTTCTACCTTTCCTACCCCGCTTGTGCTATGACATACCTACGATTCAACTAGAAACACCGTCTCAAGATACTTGCCTTTGACATAGCATGCATAGCGATCGGACGAAAAAGTCTGAATTGTTACGCTCTATCCATGAGCACCATGTGTGTCACAATCTTGGAAGCGTCCCAACAAGGCAAACTGCAAGGCGTGATGCAAAGGAAAATGCTGTTCATCTTGTTCGTCCATCCTGCTTTTAGGGTAATTATCAACTTGCCCTTTGTTGGATGGAACATCATTATCGGACAGAAACCCATTTTTGGATAAGGAGATGAGAGATTTACCGGAGATGTTCATTGCTCTCATCACCCTCTTGAAGAAACTGACATTTCCACCAAGTCAAGAAAAAGATCCGGTTGTATCCGTCAGTTACTTCCTACTATGGGGCATGCTAGCCAACGCAAGAGGCACGGATTTCGCTTCAACGATAGTATATGTTTTAACCGACACCCGGTTTCCTACATGCCTCATATTTCGAATTCTCGATCTACCGGCGGAGCTTACAGGATAAATTTTTGAGTGCTGGGACGATAGCGACATCCTCAATGTTCGCCAGACATGTCGAAAACTTCATGCGCATTCAAGTAGGGTATTTAGAACGCGATGTTTCAACCACCTGGTCGTAATGCTTCACGCTGCCGATCTTTCTAAGCTGGAAGAAATCTGCCGCCGTCCATATCTATCAAAGCATGTCCGCACTCTTACAGTCAGCAGCGAACGCTGGCACTTACTTGGCTATCCAACGGGAGTAGTTACATCTATAATTGCTACATTTCTTAGTTGCTTCGATTCACAGTCGTTCCGTATCTCAAAATGATGCGGAAAGGACCTACCGACATACACTTTATTTTATGACAACATTTTGCGCACTGGGTAATTTGCAAGCTATTCAAGTCTCCAACTGGTCCTATTTCGATTACCCCAGATGCAGCAAAGATATCAAATGTTGACGAAAGCACATCGGCAGTCAATCATTGCGTGGCAATCATCTCAATGATGACGTTTTCCACCTCTTTGTCATCATATGATAAATACGATATTCGCAACTCCCCAGTGCCTACTGCTTTGGATAATATAAAGTACTCACCATAGAGCGGTCGTGCGACCTCACAGTGGGCGTCCATCATGCAACGAACTGAAGTGAAGGCAATATTTGATTTAACGCACCGTAGATACACTTGAGCTGGCGTTTCTAAGCCAGTATCAAAGGATAGATGTCTCCAGCCAATGAAAGAACACTTCGTAATAGCTAATAATTGGTCACATGGTTCTTCATTCCCAACTGGAATATATCACATTCGTAGCCGCCTTATCTCAGCAAACTAGTACCTTCAATAAAGCACAGACAAAACCTTTACACGTATAAGAAGCAATGTTATTCAAACCCTTGGGAATAGCTGACTTAGATGCATCACGCAGGTAGATCTGGTAGGCAGCACATAATCCATGCTTCACAAACAATTATGGTATGGGCATGAACTGAGCTTCAGAAAGTAGAGAAATTTCCTTATCGGGTGTGGTGGGGTGTGGCTAATACCGCACTTCGTACGGAAGCTGAAGTAGAATCCTGAATGTGCGGGGAAAGGCTGTGAGCGGGATATCTAATTTTGGCAGGGATCAGATAAGGATGCTTCCAGGATACCATACACGAATCTCAGCTATCTCAGCCATCTCAGCCCCAGGTGGGGTAAATCCAGTAATGCGACAAATTGGGTCTAGTGTCTCCAAATAGCGTCATTGACACAGCTGAATACTGGTAGCTCACTCTCACTTGCCCTCCACCTACTTATATATGAGGGGAGACAGCACCAACATAGTGTCTAAGAACTACCAATAGTGTGCGCATGCTTAACACACGTCTATATTTCGAATACCACTTATTGATCATAAGTAAAACCACCAGTCGTACTGTTCGTTGACTTGTCAACCTTCCAAGGTTGTCAACCCAGGGCTCACTTCATTGTCCACAACGTACAACTATCACGTCCTCGGTCCAATAGACACATAAAATGCTGTCTCCGGGTGCCATCGCCGGCATTGTACTTGGCACCTTTTTTGGCGCCGGGTTCTTGGTCGGTCTTGCGATCTGGCGCCTTCTCGGACAGAAGAGATCGAGATCTTCAGGACCGATGTATGATGCAGACGATACAGACTTCCACCTACCAATGCCCATGCCACAAATGCCTTCAGTCGGCGCAGGGCCACCACAAGAGCCAGTCCCATATGGGAACATGGGTATACGTGGGATTAGAAATATCAGGGACGAGAGGAACAGTCAAGAGTTCTGAGTAAATCCAGAATCCAAACTAAGCATACCTATATATTCCGCCACTATTTATTATTGGGATACTGGAATGCTGTTCCTAACAGCTACATGCGTTCCTTATAAAATATTTAGAGCCAATCTTTTACGTTTAGGATAGTTATTTCTTCTAAGATTAGGCTAACCTTAACCTCCTAATTACTACAAA
Source organism: Ophiosphaerella herpotricha (assembly GCA_028458525.1). Lineage (NCBI taxonomy): Eukaryota > Fungi > Ascomycota > Dothideomycetes > Pleosporales > Phaeosphaeriaceae > Ophiosphaerella > Ophiosphaerella herpotricha. The sequence continues at coordinate 63,301 of JALNQK010000139.1, forward strand.
TTATTAGGCGAGAGCGCCTTATTTCTTAAAAATCTTAATTCTACTATATACAGCATTCTTTAACTATTACTTTTAAATTTACCTAAAGATATATCTCTTATATATATAAAATTCTAGGGGTTATAGGGGTACCTTTTAAAAGTTTTATCTACTAAGAATACTACTAAAATACTAATCTCTATCTTAACTTACTTTTAGCTATCTATATAGTTTATATCTACCTTCTATATACTTATTTTTACTCTATAGTTCTATAATTTTAGAGATATATACAAGGATATACTCTATCTAAAACTATCTATATACTAATAGATATAAGTAAATTACTTACTAGCCCTCTATACTCCTTGTAATTACCTATAATCTATTTCTTATATATACTACTACCTTATCTAAAAATTTTAACTCTATAAAATCTCTATAGCTATTACTATTACTATATAAACTTATTATTTTCTATCTATACTTACTTAATTTTCTCTATATATATCTATTTACTACCTATTTTCTACCCTAGATTATATTTATACTATATAGTAGACTAAAATTAGTTCTATTTTAGCTCTTTTACTTTACTATCTCTCTTTTACTATACTTATAGTATACTACTACAACGTACTAATCTTTCTATTATACTAACTTTTACTTAGGTATTAAGCTAGCTATCTTCTATAATCTTTTATACTACTTATTATATCTACTATATATCTATAAAGTTTTATAAAAACTATATTAGTACTCTATATTAGCTTTACTTTAATTATACTCCTATAAGTTTACTTATTAGTTTCTTAACTATCTACTAACCTAACTATATATACTTTTTATTCTACTTATAGCTACTATTTATAGCCTCTATCTATAAACCTTAATAGTTTACCTTTATAATATATCTATATAGTATTCCTACTACTATATAATAAGCTTATAACTACTTATAATACTTCTATAAAGCTATCTATATACTATAATAAGCTTATAGTTAGTTAAGCTTATAGTTAAGCTTATAGTTAGTTAAGCTTATAGTTAGTTGAGCTTATAGTTAGTTAAGCTTATAGCTAGCTTATAACTAGTTAAGCTTATAGCTAGCTTATAGCTAGCTTATACTTAGCTTATACCTAGCTTATACTACTTAATTCCTTTATATTTACTTTGTACTACTATAAACTATTTACTAAACTTACTTATACTAAGCCTATTTTACTCTAAATAGATAAGCCTTATATATACTAGCTAATAGGCTAGTATCTATATACTAATAGATATAAGTAAATTACTTACTAGCTCTCTATACCTCTTATAATTACCTATAATCTATTCTTTATATATACTACTACTTTATCTAAAAATTTTAACTCTATAAAATCTCTATAGCTATTACTATTACTTTATAAACTTATTATTTTCTATTTATACTTACTTAATTTTCTTTATATATATCTATTTACTACCTATTTTCTACTCTAGATTATATTTATACTATATAGTAAACTAAAATTAGTTCTATTTTAGCTCTTTTACTCTACTATCTCTCTTTTACTATACCTATAGTATACTACTATAATATACTAATCTTTTTATTATACTAACTTTTACTTAGGTATTAAGCTAGCTATCTTCTATAATCTTTTATACTACCTATTATATTTACTATATATTTATAAAGTTTTATAAGAACTATATTAGTACTTTATATTAGCTTTACTTTAATTATACTCTTATAAGTTTACTTATTAGTTTCTTAACTATCTACTAACCTAACTATATATACTTCTTATTCTACTTATAGCTACTATTTATAGCTTCTATCTATAGACCTTAATAGTCTACCTTTATAATAAGCTTATATAGTATCTCTACTACTATATAATAAGCTTATAACTACTTATAATACTTTTATAAAGCTATTTATATACTATAAATAGTTTCTATTACTTTTAGAAATAGTATATAATAAAAACTTTCTAGAGTCTTTACTTAATAATATTTTTACTATACTACTATAGCTTACTATATAGCTTTTACTAAACCTAGATTACTTTAATTTAGCTACTTTATAAGTACTTTATACTAGTAGAATAAGTATAAGTTCTTATTTACTATAAACTACTCTAAGTTTATACTTTACTACTTTAATAGCTAGGTAGAGCTACTACTCTTAACTCTACTTCTATAGTACCTATATACTCTACTTCTATAGTACTTATATACTCTACTCTATAACTTATTATAAGAGGCTAGAAACTTCTATAAAGATCTATACTAGTATAATTTAGCTTTTATATTTACTTTACTAGATTATATACCTATAAATTATAGTACTAGTAGTTCTAGTATCTAGTTATTTTAAATTTATAGTACTTTTTACTATAAAAGTAGCTTATTAAAAGAGCTTATAAGTACTCTACTATAGTATACCTAGTTATATTTTTATAATCTCTAGTTTATAGTATCTATATAGTATTAGTAAAACCTAGGTTTATAGCTTAAAATTCTATAGAGCCTTACTACTATACTTTATAAAATTAGTAATCTATATATTAATATTTATTAAACTATATAAAAGTATTTATAGCTAGCTTAAAAAGATTTCTATATTATACTAACTAGTAATCTTAATATAACTATAGAAATAGGTATAGATTAGTACTATAAGAATATACTAACTAGTAATAAGTTAGGTTTAATTATCTTAGACGCTATAGCTACTAAAATATATTACTTAATTATCTTTATAGCTTGTAATTCTAATATACTATTCTATATTAATACTATCTATCTTTCTTATATACTATTATATTATATTTTAATATTTCTCTATAGTAATAAAGAGTAGAGTCTAGGTTTATAGCTTTATAATATAGATAGATCTTATATAAAAGATAAGCTTACTTAGTAAGTTTATTTTTAGTACTATTTATATACTTATATAGGTACTATATCTATTCTATTCTTCTATTACTAGTTATTTTAGTAGTATTTAGTTAATATTTAGGCTATTTTAGATTAGGTATACCTATAGTAAATTTAATATAACTAGAAAACTCTCTACTTAGATTTTTATAGTAGTATTATAAATACTCTTATATAAGATAATACTTTTAATACTTTTATTAGTTACTATATTATCTTACTCTCTTTTTATCTTAGGAGTTTATAGTTTATTAGCTAGTATTATTAAGATTCTAATATAATTATATAGTAATTTAGCTAGCCTATATTATTTATTATATTTATAGCTAGTCTTTACTAGCTTAAAGTAGGCTATAAACTCTATATAGAAGAGACTAGTTTAAATAGACTTAATTTAGTTAGCTATATTTTCTATTTAAAGTTATAAGAGCTACTCTCTAATATAAAAAGTAGTTTATTTAAGCTATATTTAAGTTATATTTATACTATAGAGTACTAGAAATAGAGATTACTATATATATATTTACTACTTTTTCTACTTCTAGTAACCTATAACCTATTTATAGACTCTATTTATATTAATACGTAGATTTATATAGAGATTTCTCTAGTTAAGAATAACTCTATAGGCCTACTTATAAGTATTATATAGAAGTATATACTCTATAAGCTTTATAGTAAGTATAATCTTATAGTACTCTATATAGTTAAATAGGTAAGTAAAGTATTTCTAGTATATTTAAAGAAGTATTCTAGGCTATTTTAAGAAGATATAGTTATATATAAAAATAGCTATCTAGAGTATTAGTACTATAATAACTATTATATAGTTAATATAAAAGTTTATAGTTATATAGTAAGCTTTAATAACTACTAGGTTATCTTATATAGCTTATACTTTCTCTATAAGTATACTACTTATATTAATATAGAAGTTTATAAAACTATATATACTATTAAATATATATATAAATATATTTATAAAAGTACTAATTAGGCTATTTTAAATATTTTAGACTAAGATAAAGTAAAGTAGTACTTAAATAGTTATTATATTAGTCTATTAGAAGCTATTTAGTAGCTATTTAATTTTCTTATTTATAGAGAGTTTCTTTCTATTATAGCTCTTATAGTTTATTTACTAGATTAGTAGATAGTTATATTTTTAGATAATACTACCTAGGATAAGCTTACTAAGTAGTTAGAGAAGTCTATAACTATACTTATAGTATTCTTTTAATATAATATAAACTTTACTAATAGTTATTAGCTACTTTATTAAGACTTTCCTACTAGATTTATATAGAATATAGGCTATAAAACTTAGACTATTTACTAGTAAAGTACTATAATTAGCTATATATATTTTTATAGCTCTATATAAAGTAAGTAGTATTATATATAAATACTTTTAACTATAGTATAGAGTTTAATAAGCTTTAAAAACTTATAAACTTTTAATAATACTATTTATCTTACTTTTTAGGCTACTATAAATACCTATAGATTACTATTATATAATATTAATTAGATAGCTTATTTCTATAAAGCTAATATCTTTACTACTAGCTAGGCTTTATAGTCTTTTTTTATATCTACTCTCTTTAATAGTTTTATTATAAACTTACTTTTTATACTAACTTATATAATAACCTATAAAGTTCTATAGCTAATATATATTTTAATTATAAGCTTTACTTAGTTAAAAGTTTACTTATAAAGTCTAGAAAGTATCTTACTAATTTTAGGCTACCTATTTATAAGTATAACTAGGGTTAGTAAGTTAGTAATTAGCTTATTATAGCTAAACTAGCTTATAATATAAAAGAATAAGATACTAATTTCTAGGATATATATTCTAGCCTTAATAGTAACTAGCTTACTACTTTTATAGCTATTACTACTACTATTACTAATACTCTAGATACTATATATTTTTTTCTATAGAAGCTTATAGGTACTAGGAAGATATTTCTATAGTACTATATTTATATTTATTACTATTCTTTAGGCTATATTATACTTTATATAGCTTCTTCTAAGATTATAGCTATCTTACTACCTAGTAGGTATACTATATATTCTTATTTTTAGATTCCTATTAATATTTATAAGGATTCTATTTATATAGTCTCTCTTATATCTAAGTTAAAGTAGTTATTATATAAGGTAGTCCTTATTATCTAGGATAAAGTACTTATATAGTACTATTACTACTTTAAAGCTATATACTATATACTATAAGATATCTATAGCTTTTCTACTTTATTTAGTAGTTTCTTACTTATTACTAGTAGTAATTTTACATAGATTTTACTAGTTATTCCTAAGAGTAAGTAGCCTAAAGTTATTAATACTTATTTATAGTTATCTATACTTATATAGCTATATTTAACTATTCTCTACTTTTACTAGAATATATATATCCTATCTAGAGCTAAAAATAGTTATCTTATAAACTAGACTAAGACTTTAGCTACTCTATAAATAAATAGACTTATTTCTATACTACTTTAGATATAAGTATTCTATAGTAAAAATAAGTTTTTTACTTATATATATCTACTTAATATACTTATATATACTATTATAAACTTTTAAGCTTTAGCTAAGTATACTATTTTAGCTATATAAAATAATAATATTACTACTATTAATAGTTCTATACTTAATACCTTTCCTAGTATCTTAGTAGAGCTATTAAGTACTAATTTTATAGATATTAAAGATAGTATAGCCTAGGATTAACTCTTAATAGAGCTTTTATAAGCCTTTAAGCTTCTAAGTTTACTACTATTAAAGCTATTTTTAAAAGAAAGTACTCCTATTATTCTATTATATAATCTCTATCTTAAATAAAGCCTTTATAATAAAACTTACTTAACTATTATATATATTAGTTCTAGGATTTTAGAATTATAGATTTTATTTAGTAAGTTTATAAAATAGTTATAGCTTATTCTATATATTAAGCTTTCTTTTATAGTTAGTAAGCTTCTATTTATTATTTTATAAGTTTAGTTTCTAGTATACTTTTTTTTTTAATTACTATTAATAAGTCTTAGAGTTAGTTACTATCTATTATAAGTATAAATCTATAGTATCTTATATTTATATATTATAATATCTTATATTACTTATAATAAAGCTACTTATAGTACTTATTAGATAGCTTACCTAGGTGCGTAGTAATTGTAGTTAGAGTACAATATAAATAGGTATAGGTATTAGGTTAACTATTAATAGGGCTAAGGTATAATAATAATTCTAAATAGTAGATATTAAGAGTATATTACTTTAGGTTAAAGATTAGAATTAATAATACTATCCTAATAATAGATATTATATTAACTATATACTTTATAGTTTACTTCTTAATCTATTAATCTATTTAATAGATCTATAGATTACTATATATAACTTATTATATATCTAGGTTATATTCTATATTACTATCTTATCTAGGTTCTTTAGATTTATAGCCTATTAAAGTATTACTTATAAGTAACTTAGGCTCTATTAGTTCTAGCTTATATATAAAGTTTTAACCTATAATACTATTTTTTTTTTAAAGCTCTATTAAGCTAAGGTTTTCTCTATTTTAGTTTTCTAACTTATTAGTATCTTATTTACTAGTTATCTCCTCTTATAAGTTCTTTATACCTACTAAATCTACCCTTTATTATCTTAATCTTACTAATTAAGTATTATATTAAAGTATTAAAATATTTCCTTGTTTTTATTACTATTCTCTAGATACTTCCTATATATTTTCTTTAAAACTTAGTAAGGCTTATAAAGTATATATCTAGGCTAATATTTAGAGTTCTTATAATATCTCTAGTATATCTATCTCTAAGTATAAGCCTTTAATTATAACGTATATATTAGGGCTAAATTTTATTAGAAAAAGCTACTAACTAAGTTAAAGTAAAACTATTATTATAGATCTTAGAGGCTAAAGCTAAGTAGGAGTATACCCTAGATATACTAGTAAAAGCCTAGGCTTATCTAGCTTATCTTTATAAGTTATAGGCTTATAATAATAAAAAGATAAGTACGTAATATATTATACTTAAGGCTAAGTTAAATATTAAAGAAGCTAAGGTATTATAGTAGTTATCTATTATCTTAGGTAGTTCTATAGCCTTTTCTAATATTCTTAGTATTACTATCTTTCTAGGTACCTCTCTATCTATTATAAGTTATAACTATCTTCTATAAAACTTTAATTTATTTCTTAGCTTACTATAAAGTAAGTTACTTAGTTTTAACTTTAAAAGTTTTCTAGTAACTTAAAGTAATTAAGATTATCTTTAGGTTCCTATATATATTCTTATAGTTTTCTATTTTTATCTATTCCTAACTACTTAACTAGGTAGTAGTTTTTTCTATTTTAGAGCTAGTATTCTATAATCTCTTAGGCTTCTTATTCTTTTTATTCTTTATATATATTAGTTTTATATACTACTAGTTCTATATCCTATAGTACTTTTTCTAGTAGTAAAATATAGAATATAAAGTATATCTTTATTTCCTTAGGTAGTTTTAATCTATATATAACTAGTATTACTTATTTTTTAATTTTATATAGTTTAATTTTTATATAGTCTAATTTTAGACTTAGTTTTTTACTTTTAATATTCTTTCTTTATAACTATACTTTCTTTCTTCTTCTAAACTAGACTAGAGTCTCTCTTTGTATTTCTAGTTATAGAGGGGTATAAAAAATAAAAAGTAATTTTTTTTTTACTTTTTTTTAAAGTATTATAACTTACTTAATATAAGAGCTATAACTATAAAAAATAGATTTTTTTAAAGAGAAAATCTTA
>JALNQK010000140.1:0-70803 GCA_028458525.1 Ophiosphaerella herpotricha
TTAATAAGGATACAATCTTTAATAGAAAGATAGAGGATCTTATAGATAACCTTATATATAGTATACTTAAGGAAATTGTAGTATAGGTAAGATTAGTTAAATTACTAAGTATAATTAGAGATTAGGTAGAAACTAAGTCTTTCTACAAAGAAGATAAGATTACTTAAGAAGATTAAGGTAAGCCTTAGAGATAGCTATAATATAAATACAGACGCAAGGTAGTAGAAGCTTATCTTACTCTACTATAAATACTACTACTAGTAGCTTTCCTTACCTAATTAGAAATAGGATTAGATAATTATTAATAATTAGCTAAGACAATCCTGTAAGTAGCCGCGTTTATAGCTAGAACTTAAGGAGGAAGTATTAGGCAATTCAATAGATTAACTATCGACAAAGCTTAAATAAAGCGACTAATTACTAAGGGTATAAAGCTATACTTAAGCTAGCTCCTGTTACTACTAAAATCTTATACGTTACTAGTAAGTTACCTACTTTGCGAGCTATTTAAAGAAGCTAAAAGAGATTATCTTAAAAGCTATAAGCTAATAAAGTTATAGGAGGAAGTTAACACTGTACTAATTAAACGATCTAGGTAATAAATCCTTAACTATATATAGGTATATACTTACAAATTAGATTAAGATTACTAACTACTTAGATATAAAGCTTAGCTAGTCGTTAGAGGGGATTAGTAGCGAGATATTATATCCTAAGACACTTACGCTATAACTCTAGCAAGCTAATTGTTTCGTATACTTATAGCAATCGCTACTAAGTACGATCTTGAGCTAAAGCAGTATAACGTCACGAACGCTTTCGTACACGCTACAATTAATCGAGAGATCTATATAAGAATACCCTATAGATATTAGAAACTAGGAACAATACTCTAAGTTAAGAGGGCATTATATAGACTCTAGATCTCTCTACTCTTATAGTAAAAGGAGTTTACTAAAACCCTAAAGGATTGTAGATTTAAGCTAGTCTTATATAAGCCTTACTATATAATTAGTAATAGAATAATTATATTCTTCTATATAGATAATATTATTATTGCGTACCCTAAGTATAGAGAGGGCGAAGCTAATAAAGCTATTACTTTACTTAAAGATAAATATTTAATTATAGGTAGAAAGGAACTAAAATAGTTCCTTGGAATTAAGGTAATCTAAGATTAAGCTAAGAAGCTAATCTAATTATCTTAAGCCTTGTATATTAAAAAGATTAGACAACTTGTTACCTATATAGATTAAAGATACGATACGCTAATAGCTATAATTAAGCTACTCCTACAAGAAGGGCTTACTACTCCCTTAGAGATTAACAAATATTAACGCAAAATTAGATTACTACTATTTATAGTAGTTACAACTAGACTAGACGTTGCTTTTACTACCTCTTATCTAGCTCGATTCCTTGTTAATCTAAGTAATAAGTACTAAAAGGTAGCTAACTAAGTACTCCTCTATCTCTAATCTACTTAAGCGCAAGTACTAGAACTAGGAAGTAGAGATATACTTAATATTACAAGTAATACTTTATTTACTAATAATACCTTAGATTATAAGAGTTTATAAGGATATATAATTAAACTATTTAGTAGCCTTATTATATAGAGGGTAAGTAAGTAGGATATAGTTACTACTTCTATAACTAAAGCTAAGCTCCTTACTCTCTCTTAAGTAGTAAAGGAAGCTATCTTTATTATATAACTTCTCTGCGAGCTTTAGATTACTTTATAGACTAATCTAATTATAATTAAATATAATAATACCTAGACAATCTAACTAGTAACTTAGGATATAGTAAGGCTTTAGACTAAACTAAGGCACGTTAATATCTATAACTACTAGCTTAGACAAGAAGTCTTAAAAGGGACCCTATAGATAGAGTATACCTAATTAGACAAAATAATTGTAGATAGACTAACAAAAGTATTACTATTAAACAAATAGGTAAGGTTTCTTAATTAACTTGTATTAGTTAAGTAAGATTAATTAATCTTAAGCGAAACTTAACCCTAACTAGAAGAGATACAGGATTAACTCGAACTAATTACTCTACAGCTAGCTGAAAACTAAGGTTTCTAGCTAAGAGGGTGTATTAGACAAGATGTGCAATCTAGAGAGTAAGTAGTCCTAGGATTGCGCCTATCCTAAACTATAGGAGGCTATCTATCTAGACTATTATATGCGAAACAGGTATTATAAGAATATTAGTTAATTACGTTACAATCTAAATAGTATAAGGCTAAACTACTACAATAGAGATATTAGATCTCTACTCTCTATATAAGGCAACCTTAGTAAACTAGGTAGATTTAAGTATATAGAGCTGCAGGAGGGAGAGAACAATTAATTAGTTAATTAGAGAGTAATTAATTAACTTACGCAATTAATTAATTATTTATTACATCTATTTATTACAGTCTTGTACTATTCCTAGCAAACTGTGTACAACCTTTACCTTTAAGTAACCCTTTAATCTAACAACTTAGTAAAATACAAATTGCTAAGTTGTAACTTTATACTAAGTATAATACTAAGATATAAGGTATATAGTTAATATAATGTGTATTATTAGAATAGTATTATTAATCCTAATCTTTAACCTAGAGTAATATACTCTTAATATCTACAATTTAGAATTATTATTGTACTTCGTCCTATTAATAGTTACCCTAATACTTGTATCTATTTACGTTGCACTCTAACTGTAATTACTACGCACCTAGGTAAGTCTACTAATAGGTACTATAGCTAGCAAACTATTATAATAAAGATACTAGAAAGTTTAGAAATAAATAACTTAAGTATAAAGATAAGCTATAAGTACTCTTTAAAAGAGTCTTAGCTACTAGTAAGTTAGCTTAAAGTATTAAAGAATTCTTAAGTAGTACTAGCTTTAACAACGCTAGTAATTTAGTAGAGGTAGAAGATAATCTAGATAAGCTCCTAGATAAGATAGTTATATAGCGTAAAAGGGCTAGTATAGTATCTATAGTATAAGTTTAGTAGACTAAAAAATTAACTTCTACTAATTATCTTAGCTTATATTTAGGTAATATAAATAATTAGCTTAAGTCTCTTATAGTTATAGTTTTAAATAAAACTAATAGGGCTTTAGCTATCTTTTAAGCTAACTTTAATATACTTCTATATAGGCTTCTAGTAACTATTATAGACCTCTTTACTAATAAGTTTATATCCTAGAAGTTTATATTTTTATTACTAGAATATTATAAAAAATAGGTTTAAGATAAGCTCTTTAAGTAGTATAATATACTAAGAGATAGTAAGTATAATAGAGAGTTATTTAATAATATAATAGTAAGATTAGTATAAGAGAGAGATAGTATTTTAGAGTTAAAGAGTTAAGATAGAGAGACTAAGCTAAGTTTATAGAAATTACTAAGTCTAGTAAGTAACTAAGGTAAAATAACTTAAGTAGATATAGGAGTAGCTAAAACGTCTATATATAATAGTAGTTACTACAAAATTATATAGATAGTAATACTTACTTATAATAATACTTGTCTCTATATAGTATTTAAACTAGATTATTACGTATAACTACGTATAGAGATAGCTACTTAGAAGCCTTACTCTTACTTTACTACCTAGTAAGCCTTAGTAGCAGCGTCTATATAGAGTACAAACTAGTTAGAGTTTACTAGATAACTTCTAGTAAACTCTAACTAGTTTATACTTTATATAGACGCTACTACTAAGGCTTATAGAAGCTCTCTACTACTAAAGCTTTCTAGTACTAAGGATTATAACTTTTTTAGTATAGTATTAAGTCTCTAAGTTTAATAGAGGTTTATATCTTATACTATATATCTATACTCCTTAATACTATATAATACAAATCCTATATATTACTTATAATATACTCTTACTACTTATCTATATTATACCTAATTTATACTAAATTCTAGCTATTTTCTACCTCTCTTTATAATATCTTAAGCTCCTCGCCTTTATATAACTCTAGTCTATTAAAATCGTAGTTAGTAGCGCTAGTAGTAGTAAGATTAATAAAGTTATAGATAGTAGCTATTATATATACTAACTTAACTTAACTTACTACGCTAAACTTATATAGCTAGTTAAATATCCTCTAATAATATTTAAAAATACTAAAAGTACGCTCTATAATATTATAGAGGCTTAAGTAGTAATAGTTAAAGAGTTTATACTTATTTGTAGGTACTATACTAACTTATCTAATCTCTTGTAAATAATACCTTACTTAATAGTATAGAGTTAGTAGTCCTTTACTATTTGTATAGCTAGCGTTAGCTAGAAAATACTAGCCTTCTAGTACCTTAAAGTCTTTCTTAAAAGTGCTAGCTAGTACTCTCCTATTATAGGTAGAGCCCTCTTAGCCTACTAGGACGTATATAAAGTTACTATTAAAGTTAACTATAGCTAGTATATTTTAAGTTAACTTTCTATAATAATTATAGAATCTCTTTTAATTTTTAGTAGGTACGTGTATATAAATATAAGTCCTATCTAGCGTACTAATATAATCTTAAAAAAATAGAAACTATTATAGGTTATTATATATCTATACTAGTATAGTAGGTTTAATAGGTCTTACTACCTCTTTATAGAGCTAGATAATAGTATTAAAAATTTTATAGAAGTAACTTTAGTTTATAAGTAAGCTACTTATATTCTTAAGTACTAATTATAACTAACTACAATATAGTATCTAATAAGTACCTATATTAGTAGCGTATATTTTAAAAACTAGCTCCTTAAGCGCAAATATACAAGTATATAAGTATTTTTTTAGCTACTATAAGCTCCTCGCTACCTACTAGCTCGCGTACTACAAAATAGTTAACTAAGGCGTTAAATATAGGCTTGTAGAGGCAAGTTTTGCTATACAACTACTATAGATTACTTCTACAATCCTAGAGCTAGCGCTGCCTAAGACTATTGTATAGTTTATACGCTCGTACGCCTGTAGGCTCCTCTCTGAGTTAGGTAATTACAGCAGCAACTACCGCTAAGGCTGCCTCAACGCTGGCGATAACTACCTTACGATAGGCTAGAGGCATTACGTGTATAAGTTAAATCAATTTACAAAAATAAAAACAGCTCTAGAGATAAATTACTAAGATTAAACTATTTAGAGGCCTTAAGAGGCAACTTGTAGGTTAGATCAGCACTAAGCAGGGTGTGGAGATTGCTGGCGTTGCTAGCGTTTTAATTCCTTTCAAACTGCATCAAAAACCGATCGGCGACCCGAACACGCGCCTGTTTAATTTGCGATTGCGATTTAATTTTGAATAAACAGCCAAAATTCGTGCGCACCGAACAGGGCCTTAGATTTGATAGCTGAGATAGCAAGGAGGATATCTGCTTCTTTGCAGGGCTTTCGCGACGTTGCTGGTTGAGGCATTGTTGTTTAAGGGCGACGCGTCGCGCGAAGTTGGTGGGGTGCGCAGCTCGCATGCCAGTTACGTTACCTAATATAAACAGAATTACTATATCGGTTTAGAAACCATAATTCAAACGCCTTTAGTAGCCTCATTTCTGAATGCGTCTGGTGTAATGATGGTCGTATATTCGGGGGTAGTTGCGTAGTTGCAAGAAGATGTCTCCAAGTGAGGACGATAATTCGGGACAAAGCCATAGTTGGTCGCATCTTTTTGACGATGCTCCCGAATGTCCCGCATGTTAGACCAGTACATTGTCAGCCCTCTGCGAAGGGATATCGTTCGTGGAAGGCCGTTTAGAGCCACAAAGTATTTGGATAGGCATGACACGCAATGAACTACCACAGTGGCGAGACACTTTTCTCTCCGGACCTCCGGACTCTCCTGTGGAACTTCAAATAATCCAATCCTCGCCTTTTCGTCCTTGGCGAATGCGCGTGTGTAGAAGACCATAAGGGAATGCCTAGGTAGCAGCTAGGGTATCAGAGCCTTTAGCTTATCTTTTTCTTCATTTGTCTCGTCCGTAGATTTCGTTAGACTCGCCCAGAGGGTAATTTAGGAAAGCGAAGACGGTATCTCGCTTCGGGCCACAGACTTTCTATAGAGCCAAGCTGGTTCAATTTTTGAACCCACTCGATTTACACGAGCTGGCCAACGATATAAATAGGGATGTGCGAGGTAGACATCGGCGGTATGGCTAAGGCACTTATTTCCGTGGTGGAGAAGGCGTGCGCATAGAGATTCGAAAGGGGGTGCGTCGTGCGAGTAGGAGAGGGCATAATCGGCCTTTCGATCAAGGACGCGCGAGAGGAACTCGAGGCCGATGTTCTAGGATTGCCTGCCATATCAAACACGTTAGCTTATCGGGATTTGCAAGTAGGTGGGGTGGGGTGCAAGTACGCGATCTGGACAGAGTTCGCCCTTGGCGCATAGCCGGAGCGCCAGCCTCACCATGGGCGAGAGCTGTTTAAGCCAGGAGGATTCGCGTCGTCTTTTCGGTGAGGATGGAGGGTGATACGGGCAGGGATGTGACCATAATAATAGGTGGAGCGGTGGGAGATGGAGACCGTTTTGGTGTTGTTGTTTCACGCATCTTGGCTGATGAGTTCCCCGCCGGGAACGTAGCCTAGAGAAACCTCTAACCCGACTAAGCTCTCCCATCGCCTCCTGCGGTATGCTAGGGTTAGGGATGCTTAGTCATTAGCGTCATATTCAACACGGACGAGCCCGCAACTGCAACATCAAGACGAGCAGCCCGTTCCCGATTGCCGCTCAACTTGTTTCCATACCTATCTCAGACAATTGACTTCTCTTTTACCAGTATGGTCGAAACAGTGGACTTGACGAACTCCGCGGGGGTGCAGGCTAATGATCCCTTGTCCAACCCGACAGCTGGAGGCCAGGCAAAACGCGTCATTCTTCGATTACGAGTGGATGACTTTTCCGGAGGGGACCCCTTAGAGTATAACGATGCCATAAAGGCATACCTCACTTTTGCTAGACGTGAACCTGCAGAATGGGAGAAGCATATACATTTCGCACACATCGAGCCTTTCCAAGATCCCGAGCTACGGCAAACTAGGTTCCATATCACACTCGATATTGAACAGAAGCTAGTAGACAACCCAGATTTTGGGAATTTGCCGCATGAGGTTTATCGCGTTCGTCGGGATAACAAGGGCGAATTGTATGGGTACACGCAATTCTTTGTCCGGCATAAATTAACACCACACATAGTCAAGTCACACCAATTAAGCACCCACTCGAAAGGGAAAACTTTATAAGGAAATTACGGAAGTACACTGATATATTTTATCCATGGGGTACAACTAAACAGGCATACACTTCGGCCTAATACCACGCAGAAGTCGCAGGTACATAGTAATGATAGAAGGAAGGAAGGAAAGAATAGCCCTGTCTCGCACATCCACGACCGCCGCGGTGTTGAATAGCTGCTAGCTTGTTATTAGCAGCAAGTTTCCTATAGAAATTTCTAAACCTACAACTACTGAGAATGCTCAGAGCTTGGAGGTGACACGCCTCCGCAAATCGGGCACAGTCCTGGTAAATTTTGGTCTCTCGCATCGATTACTCGATCAAGATCTCGAATTCGTCCAGACGGTGGAACACAAACGGATTGGTTAGGGCGGCTTAGAGCCGCGGCGCATCGAGAATAGCCATAAGTGTAGAAATGGTTGCATGCCTCGTAGTGATGACAATTTTGCTGGCACATTTTGGTCGGAGTGTATTTTGTGTCATGTTTTGAATCTTACGATAGCAAATTCTCAAGGTATATCAAGGCATTATTCCGATACAGCTGCCTAATTTTGCAAGCTGACAATTTATATGCCAAGAAATAACAGGCAGCGTTATTGGCTTCCCGTCCAGCTCGTATACCAATATCTAAGAGCAGACCGTAGTAGTCCGTTCCCCTCTCTATACTAGCATTCGCGTAATCCTGTCGGCGGATATACATACAATTGTTGTTATCTGCTCTGTATTACTACTTACACCACGCAAAAAGCAACCAGCTAACGAATTCCTAGTTGACGCGGCTAGGCGATATATATACTACGTATTATATGGGGAAAAGTTTTAGAATCGAAGTTTTTGAAATCTCTAGGACTCGTAGGCCTGCAATACCTGGCGTGCCTGTGTGACGTCGCCTCAACGCCTAGCATGTCCCGTGATAATTGCACGCTAAGCACGAATCCCGCAATTAACTCAACCGCCCTGGTTTTACTACTAGGAGCTCTTGAATCGCATCTTTTGTAGATTCGAGTAGAGTTATCAAACGTGCAACTTATTCCGCTTTGTATTCATTGATCTATAAGGTATTTACAAGATGGCTCGCATCCCTGTCAAAGTTTGGCGAATCAGAGTCCGAGACCAAACTATGATCAGGATGCGTTCCACCTTGATAATACCCTGTGCAAGTTCTTGCGCAATACCGTTTAGTGGTGCTTACTAAAATAAGCTACTCCGCCCAAGGACAAGTCTTGTGTTGGTCCCTGCATACATAGCCAGGAACAGCATCCTACACCATCGCGATCTAGAACCCAGAGTGCGTTGTAAGACCTAGGCTACTCATATCAAAATCCAACTCGCCCCGCCTCGTCCCCAAAAATGCTTCTTTCCCTGCTCTCCCTACCCACCAAATGGCCCTCTGCCCCCTCCCCCACCCCTTCCCCACTCCCCTCATAACCTCACCCGTCGACAAATCATGCCAACCCTGGACCCTCAACGCCCACCGCACCATCATCCCCGGCCACGTAAACTGCCGCTACACACTGACATCCCCCGCATACGTCACGCCGTCAACATGCACGCTCCTCGCCAACACCTGGGAAATTTCGCTCGATGGGTTTTTCAAGCTCAACCCAGATCTCGACAAAGACTGCGCGAATGTAAAGCCGGAGACCGAGTACTGCGTTGCGGGCTGTACGTTTGCGCCCGCTTCTGGTTGCGCCGGCGTGAATGCATGGGCTGACGTGATAAGTTGTCGAGCAACGCCTCGCGCTCGACGGGCGCTGCGGTCCGCAGCATAACAACGCAACGTGCAAGGGCACGCGGAAACAGTGCTGCAATTCCGAGACGTGGACCTGCGGCGATACAGCGTGCGTCTGCCCTTTCTTCCCCCGGCCCAATCGTGCTCTTTCCTCATCTCCTCATCTAAATCAGCCACAGCGATGACTGCCGCGAAGGCACGTGCTATGAGGGCACATGCCATGGCGCCGACGAGTACGCCATCGACGGTAAATGCGGCTGGCAGCACGCCAACCTTGAGTGTGGCGGCAAATGGGGCGAGTGCTGCAACCTGTCCGGCGAGTGTGGCTCCGGCCCTGCGTTCTGTGGCCGCGGCAAGTGCCAGTCGGGAGCGTGCGCGCTGTGGCGCAAGGTACCGCGCGAGTGGCCGTGGTTAGACGGGAATTCGACAGACGGGCGGTGTGGTGGGCCGAGCCGGTATGTTTGCAATCCGGTGTTTGGATACTGCTGCGGTGGGGACGGGTGGTGTGGGAGTGGGAGGAGGGAGTGTGGGGTTGCGTGGTGAGTTTATTTTTTATTTTTTGGATATAGATTTGTTGGTCGGGAACGATACTGATGCGTAGATAGTCAGCCGAGATATGGGCTGTGTAAGTGAATGGGTTGGGGAGTTGGAGTATGGGGGTGAGATCGGTATTAGGAGGGTTGAAGATGAGAAGGATACTATACCTATGATATGGCCTGAGTATCAAGGTTGTACGTTGTTCACCGTGGCATTTGATCTGCCAACCTCCTTTTCATGCCAATGACGAACAAAAGAAAGCAAGCAGGAGCAGGGCCAACCATCGCTCAGCTAACGGAGACGCCGGTTGACCTCAATGATAACTTGCTTGAGTATCTCGAATTGAGGCTCCGACAAGAACGAGTATCCAGGGCATCAACAACGCGCGATGTGGGAAGGCTTTCAAGCACGTCTTCGTGTAGCGACCCGAGTGCTCCGTAAGCTTGCAGAATCAGAGATTTGCTGCTCTCCAGCAATTTCACTATCGCATCCTACCTTTGCTTCCGCTCATCAGGACTACCCTCAAGCGTGGCTGTGTCCGCCCCATCCGCGCCTCCAGCCCAAACGCCATGTTTGCCAAGGGGTTTGCGCACTACAGATAGTCGTGTGGCAGTTTCCTCGTCCAGAGGATGTTCTTCTGTGCTTTTCGGCAATAGTAGTGACTTGCGGCGGCTGAACGTGGATAAATTATCAACTCCTCAATATCAGCGTTATGGGTATGCTCGCGCGTATACTCAACTTGCCCACTAGCTACCGGGCAGGCTTATTTGGCCGTGCGAGAATATTGTTCGACCATATGCCAAGCTTTAGATGTGAAAGTTCAAATACAGTGTACGAGGTAGGCCTACCTATACCTCCTCCAAGGTTGTATCTAATAGTAGGAGTAAAGACTTGAGATATCTACGCAGGAGTAACCATTTCTGTGCCTGCGGGTGGATATTCCTTTCGAGGTTCAATGCTTAGCTAGCTTTTACCAAGATTAACCTGTAGGTAAACTTCTTAGCTGAAGCTTAGCACACGGCGGAATAATATTCTCGCACGGCCGAACAAGCTTCCCCCTGGCCACCGGTGTTGCAGCGATACGGGCGCCACGACCCGTGCACGATCAGCTGGGGGCCGGGTGTCACCTCCTTCAGCCTTGAGACTTTGGTAACGGTCTACACCTACGAATGCCTTTTCGCCGACGCTGCGTTGGCCCAATTGCGCCGTTCTTTGCTCCCTTTAGCACCCGGAGTTGGCGCGACGGGGGCAAGGCGAACCCTATAACAACGTTAGCAAAAGGAGCGCGTACGATGAGCAATGATTGTAACGGTTGCTCGCTGCCACGTTTGCGCTTGGCATGATAGACTTTCAGCTGAAGCGTGTGCTATCAATTTTGCCGTCAAGCCCTGACAGCGATTCATCAATCTGCGTACCTGGGAAGGTGAGCCTGCAGCGCTTGTAGTGCCATCTTGAATTAGTATTTGGCCGCGACACCTGGCTGCCCAATTACCCAGGAATGGCTTTCGGCTCAGATTCAGCACGAGGCCATGCTGAAGGATGAGTCTAGGCACTCGCGGATCACGGTAGCCTGCTGGCAAAGTTGAAAATAGCAATGAGTGCTCAGCGTTCTCTCGGAAAGGGCCAATCAAAGATTATCCTCGCCGAGTTCGTTTGAATCTACCGGTTGTCTAGTTAAATGTGTTCTTGAATCGGTAAATGGGTTCGGCGATGGTGCCTTTCCGATGTATAATTATCGTGTTTTTGTGCCATGCAGCCTCGTTAAAGCATGCAATGGAATATCTGGCTGGCACGCGCTGGGGGAACCAATGCCCACTCCAAAAACTCACTGATTTCGGTAGCGCATCAAATAGTATATTTTGGGTAAAATTAAATTCTGCTTAGACGGATCAATAGCAAAAAGCACGAAATTTTCTCTTGAAACGGATCTAGTTCTACAATATGACGTTGTTGTAGAGAAAACGTAGCCCAGAAGGCAGAGGTTGTGTTGTCCGCCCAGTCTTGGTGAGAGCACTATTTCTCCGGCGCGTGCCTGGGTACCTATGCGCACGGATAAGCATAGAACCGGATAAGATACCGGTAGCTTAGCTTGCTTTGCAGGGCTGTCTCGGCGAGACTATCGACTTGGTCCCTATCGCGGTGCTTTCTAAGCGCATTCATTCATTGCGCCTGCACTCGATTCATTAAACATCGTGTTAATGTAAGCACTAGAAGCATAGACATAAAAAATCTCTGTTGCGATATCTTTGAACAACAGCATTTTCCTGTACAGTTCTAGTGACGCTATGGGCTGTGGTATGAGCATACTCTCATCCTTACAGAAGGGAGTTCATGCACATGAGAGAGAGAGCACAACAAGTCATTGTCGCTTAACTCTACTAGATTTGGCCTTAGGTGTAGAAACGACTTGTCTAAATTCATAGAATGATACAACAATGATGAAGTATAAGAAGGCGGTTGTCGTCTGCGTTCAAACAGCACCTCGACTCGAAAACATCGACTCACAGGCACCACACCGGCTCAAAGACCTCCGCAAGCAGTACAGATTTTATTTCATCTCTTACGGTATTTCCAACGCAGAGAGCCCTGGGGCTTCCTCCTTATTCCATAACGTTCAAATTGGCTAATCATTTCAACCAGACCTTCAAGATGAAGCTCTCCAACTCCAACATCTTGATCGCTCTAGCAGCACTCACTCATCTCACCGCTGGAGCTGCTGTGCCGCAGCCTGACCCCGTTCCGGAAGCCGTCGCGGTTACCGAGCTCGACAAGCGCGAGGTCAACGGCGCCAACTGCTGGAAATTCCACGACGACTACCATGCCTACTTCCGTCTTTCTACTTGGGGAACCTGGGACCAGGACTGGGGCAAGGGTCTTCTTGACAACATCCGCGGCCAATGCGGACAATACGGCAATGTCGAGCTCTGGAGCTTTGCTTTTGAGAGCGGCGCACCACCAACGAATGGAATGGCGAGCTTCTTCGTTGGCAAAGATGCGTACTGGAGCCACTGCGTGCAAGATGCCGTCTGGATTGCTAGCAATTATGCCGGGCAGGCTGTTGAGGGTATGACCTGCTGGGAATCGAACAAATGGTGGTAAATCGCTTGGCCACAATACGGTTGGATCCTAGACACAACCTTGCTACCGTTAGATCCTAGACACAGCCTTCACTAACGTCGGGCCCTAGATACACCATCCTGTTGTAGCTCAATTTTATGCCTACCGTAGCTTAATTTTATGCCTGTCGACGTCCTAGTGAACCACTCCTTGTGAAGTCACCCTGGCAGTAGCAAGAATATCGGAATCTCTCCTTCGATCAACATATATTCTTTTCTCCGACCCAGACTTATTTCTCTATGTGAGGTGTTCGATAAACTTTTCAGTGAACGCAAAAATAAAAAGTCTCTAGGTCGAATCACTAGGGGCAAGATTCTCGAATATTTAACAACCGATTACTTGAGATATTATTGTATTGTGCAGTTGACTTCATATTGCCGTATATAAAGTACTTGATGCGAAAGCGTTACTTTCCCTCAATAGCAGTTACTTCTCATTTACATCAACTCTGTTCTCTAGGGGAAGACTGACCCCGTCAAATTCTATTTCCGCTTTCGAATCTGAGTGTACAAAGCTTTAAAACCGAGTGACTAAGTAACCTAAGTTTATGGCTGTGCGAGCCTCAATACGGGACAACCAGTACCTCGGATTCCGGGCCGCTCCCCTGTTCGGTAGCCCGGCCGCCACTAAAGTACGTTATTCGACCAACCTGTGAAGCACGTTAGTACTATGGAGATACAAGTTCCTAGCAAAATTATGTATCATTTTTGCGCCCCAAAAGACATTCTATCCTATCTACTACTACTTCCGAGGACAGACGATATCGACCGCCTTATTCGCGCAGTCATTGCCGCCATGTTGCCAACACTGGCTGTCATAGTAATTTATGGTTCCAAACACACTGTTGAAACATTGCGCGATATTCGTAGATTGATTCGCGCAGCGTGAGAGACAGCGCTCACAGTAGCCTTTATACCCACTAGCCTCGGCTTGGCAAATCTCCAAAGTTGTCGTTGGGGTAGGAGGAGGAGTTTGGCTAGTGCTGGTAACAGGGGTGGTGGTCGTAGAGGTCGGCGTGGGTATGCCCCAGTTTTGTTCAACGCAGTAAGAGTTGTCCACAACGAATTCGCAGCCGTTGGCTAGGCTTGGGTTCTATCTGTATCTCAGTATTACGATGCTATAGTCACTGGGTTCTGGCGTACATATGTGGTGAATTGCGCCACCGTGAGACCCCAAGACCCGCTTATACTGGCGCAGGTGTCGGTATCTGTGGCGACTTGCCAATATGTGCAGTCCACGATGGTGTCTGGGGCCGCGGTAGTGGGGGGGTCTACTAAATATGCAGTGCCAAGGAGTGGCAGCACGACGAGACCGAAAATAAATGAAGGTATCATGGTGTAGATGTTTCAAGTTACAAGATTTATTTCGACTGTGAAATAATGTAAACGAGGTCTATCTAGAGAAGTGCAGGAAATAGAATTGCTTTATATAATTAAGCAATCTGTACTTAGATTTATTGGTGCTATGCATGATCGCAAGCTTCTGAGCTACAAATTACTATGTAACTGGAAAGGGTTATGCAAGACTTTAATTTTTAGGGGGCTGAGTAAAGGTTTACTGGATAAGGAAGTTGGCAGCCTAGAAGGAAGAACAAGCTTTCAGGATCGCCACGCCGGTGACGTGAGAAGTCAACGGGCATACCAATAAGGCCGTCCCTTCATCCGTCGCAATATGGCCTCGATTAAGTTAGCCAATGGTTAGCCTTGCTATAACGCAGTGCAATATTTCTATTGGCTAGTTTGGGCATGGCTATGGTCTGACTAGGTTACAGATACGAAGGCTGGCGTAGCGGGTCGCCCATTCTTGCCGCCATGCAGTGTTTTTCTCGTAAAATACGCCCTTTCTAATGCAATTTACGCTTTGATTACCTCTGTAGTTCTTTCACTATGCGCGTCTTCTAGGCTCTCTTCTAAGCTCCCTTCTGGGCGCGTTGATGGGCGCGTTGGTGCATTGATGGATGCATTGATAGGCGCGTTACCATTATTATAGATTGGCTGATGCAGCAACGTTGTAAGACTAATTTTGTATAGTAATTGCTCCAACTCAAAACCGCAAAGCATTGCTAATACTAACTCCATTCTTGTGCGCCCTATACTAATCCAAAAAAAAAAAACACAACAAGACCAAGCACAAAAAATAACCTACCCAAAAACACTCTTTCCACCCCTCGCATCACCCTCCCGCCCGGGAATATCCCTCCCTCCCTCCATCCTCTCCTCTCCCTCCCTCCCCTCCCTCGGCGCCTGCCTCAACCCATCAATCTCATCCCCGCTCTCACCCTCTATCCTCACTCTCTTCCCCCCTATCCCCTCTCCTCTCCTCTCCCCCTCCATCCTCGCTCTCCTCTCCTCTGCCTTCTTCTCCGCAACCCTCCTATCCTCCTCCGCTCTCCTCATCGCCAGCCGTCTCCCAAACCCCGTCCCACCCTTATTCCACCCCTCTTCCGCATCACCCCCCCTCAACGGCTTGACAAAAATCAAACCCTCGCCCAACATACCATCGACCTCCGACCGCGTCGCCGCCTACGCCAACGGGTCGTTGTCATCATCCCCATCCTCATCGACACGTGCCTTCCCTTTTCCCTTCCCTCGATAATACATCCTGCGCTCGGCGCTATCGTCCCGTCCGCGCACCTCCAGCTCTTGTTCGCGCGAAAGCTGCTCCGCGAACGCGAGGTCGATTTCTTCTTGCTTCTTGCGCGCGACTTCCGCCCAGTCGGCTATACCCGTGTTTTCGAAGGTCCATTGCGTGGGCGAGGCGTGGGCTGAGTCTGCGCCTTCTTGGAGCTGGAGGGCGTGGGCCATCGCCATGTCATGTGCTTCTTGAGCGGCGCGGTCGTGGAGGGCGAGTTGGAGGGCCATGTGTTCGTCGTCTAGGATAGGGGCGGAGTAGCGGGATGGGCGGGAGGGGCCGCTGGGAGAGTCCGCCGCGGGCGGGAGAGTGCCGACGTAGCGGGCTGCGGCTTCGCCGAAACTCATGCTTGGGCGCTGGGTGAGGGAGGCTT
The DNA here is from genome assembly GCA_028458525.1 of Ophiosphaerella herpotricha. Classification (NCBI taxonomy): domain Eukaryota; kingdom Fungi; phylum Ascomycota; class Dothideomycetes; order Pleosporales; family Phaeosphaeriaceae; genus Ophiosphaerella; species Ophiosphaerella herpotricha. The sequence goes on from JALNQK010000140.1 coordinate 15,625, forward strand.
GGGAGCTCCATGCTTGCTGCGAGGCGTGCTCAGCTTGCATTTCGTCGGTTGGGCGGGTGCAGAAATAGATGTTGCGGCAGATGCGGAGGATGTCGAGATGTGTGGTGGTTGTTGGAGGTAGTGGCCAGAATTCAGTGGCAATGACGGAGCATATCTTTAGTTCCCACATTCCACGTCTACTTTCTGGCATGTCGTTTGACATACCATTGATGAAAGTGGCAATGTCAATCAAGCGGGACTTGAGAATCTGCGCGTGGCTTCTAGCCCGCACGCCGGGATTGTAAGGTGGTAATCTGTCCAGAGTTGTGTTTTTCAGCCTCGATAACGCAGGAAAGATAGGCGTGAGGCTCTGTAGCAAGTCTATGCGCTCCTTTCTAACAGCGGTCACGAACGGTTCATTGTAGTAAGGCTGTGGAAGGCGTTGGGGTTGCGATTGCATGTAAGACCTCGCCTGATCAACTTGTTCTCCCATGCGCTGTACCCATGCATCGTGACTCGAAAGTTGGGCAGCCATGTTGGATGAATGATGGTCAGAAGGGCGTGGTCGTGAAAAAGAATGGTCGTTGTTAGAATGATTATTGGAGTGGTTATCTTGAGTAGTGCTGAAGTTAGCAACGAGAGGGTCGTTGTCGGGGTTCCATGTTAAGTTATTGTTGGCCATATTATCGGTGTGGAGTATACGAGGCTGCTCTTCCTGATCGACTGCGAAGGTGTCTGGCTGGACCGTGGCTGCCTCTGAGTCACTTGTGTCTCTCACAGCTTCCTTGTCCGTTGGAGGGCGTGGTCCAAAGAGGAATCTGATTTCGTTGTTCGACATGGTGTTTGCGGTGTGGGGTTGGAGTTTCCTTGCTTGTCGACTCTTTTTAAACGCAGAGGTTTGCTTTGGGTTCATGAGTGAATATTGGCGGTGCTCAGTGAATGCACGTGACGTAGCCGAGCATTTGCAGCTGCAAGGATACTGGCATAAGCAACTGAAGGCAGCCAATACGGCACAGGATACATGTTATGGTACATGCATATTACAGTACGTTACATAGCCATGTCTTTGTGTCAACAACTCACCTCAAGATCGCCGCACCTCTTTCCAGCCAATGGGTATCAGGGCGGCCGCCACTTGATCCACGCCACGCTCCGTCGCAAGCAGATTAAACTGTGCAGCTGCATTGCGGGTGTCTTGTATTTCGAGCCGCATGCCGAGGCTGTTGAGGTACTGGCGGACTGCAGGCGCAATGGGGATGACAGTAGGGCCGGTGCCGACGATGAGCAGGTCTGCAAGCATGATTAGTGGTCGAGGTGCAACTTTGCTGGCCAAACCCACCTGGCTTGGGATATACGAGATCCAACACTCCCCAACCCTCTTGCTGTATCTCCCACTGTCCTCTACTGTTCAACAACTTCCCTTTCATTTCTTCCCGTGCCTGGGTGTTACTCCCAGTCACCCATGGCCACCACCTGAATGCCTCGCCACCAACCAACAGCACCCCGCATCCGCTCAGCCTGGCTTGATTATTCAGCGCGAAGCCGTCACTTGTGCATGCATCGATTGAGGTTGCCGGCGCAATCGTGTTTCGCAGTACGTCCAGGGCGCTGAAGTCGGTCTGTGTATCTTCGTTGGATTTAGGGCCGCGATCGCGAGTTTTTGGAGGCTTCGATTGTAACAGTGCTGGGCGAGTTGTGTGAATGCATCGTAGTGAAGCGTTGCACGATGGTCTGGGTGGTGTAGGGAATAAAGCTGCTGGGGCAAGATATGGCTGCGCCATTGACTTTGCGCATCGTGCGAGGGGTCGTGCAGATTTTAATATATGTCTGTCCATTTTCCAGAAAATTGGCCAAGGAGTTGTGTAGTTGTGAAGGCAATGCGGAAAAGAGAATGGCACATCTCGTCATGGATGGAATTTTGGAGCTTGGGCCCCTCCGCGACCTGTGCATGAGCTTGTCGTTGGCTTCACTCTCACCCGGACAACATCATACCCCGTCAATGGCCACGACCAGGGGTGCCGGGTGGCATACCGGAGGCGCTGGAGATGCCCATTTGGTTGCGGGGCTGGTTTGTTCCGTACTCGAGGCTTGGTATGACTTCCCTTTTCGTGTGAACACAGCCCAATAGGTGCCTTCAAAACAAAGTCGAGCGGGCTCATGGACTCATGGCTGTTCAAGGCAAAGCTGAAGGCTTACGGACCACCCCGGCCACCCGAGTGCAGTGGGGCCCCGTGGCGGCTCCAGGCTAGATGGGTTGATGAGAGGCGTTCTCGTGCAGCATTTGCATAGGAGGGCAACATTGAGTTTGACGCAAGTGGCATAGTTATCACTTCGCCTTTCTCTGTCGCTTGTTCTGCCGCCAATTGTGATTATCGCAAAACGAACCCGAAACTGATGTGATTTTCTTGAGGCGTAATACACACATGGAAAGAATAGAGCTGGGTCGGCGCGATTTCGAAATCCATGGCGGTTTTAGGCACATCCAGGTTGTTACCAGTGAAGGCCTCATTTGGCCTGCTTTCTCTGAGGGTTTATAAACCAATGCCTTCCTCGCTGGTGCTCTTGCTCTTTCAATAGTTTTCTCAAGGAAGTGACAATAGAGATCACCGCTTATCGACTACTTCTCATCAACAAACAAACACACACACACACACACACACACACACACAAACAGCATGACTCAAGGGAATACGGCCACAATGATGGCGGATGAGCTGCTCCAGCTGAATCTGGAGTTGAAAAACGCGGACAAGGCAGAGACCTACGCCAAGTTTCACGGTGATGAACTCATTGGAGTGAGTTATTCTTTTCAAAGATTCAAAGATTCTAACCAAAATTCCAGAACAAAAACAAGGCGAAGGGGGTGGTAGCCAACCTCAAGAATGGGACAGACGATTTCATGAAGATCTTCACTGCGAAGAACGCACCAACAATTATGAAAATCGCGGGGAAAATAGTCATGTTCCAGGGTGTAGATGTACGTCAGCACTGCAATACTTTTAATCTTTGTTGACAACTTGTAGATGACGGCTGGAGCTTCGCTTGTTGGATCAATGTCCAATGATAGCAACCGACGAAGAGCTCTCATCGAAAGCCAAGTCAAAGCAAAGTATGACAAAATGTTGCACCCACCACTCACATATCTCGGAGATGCATTCCAGTACCGCGCTGCTGATGGGAAATTCAACAATGTAATGTCACCACATCTTGGACAAGCGGGTGCTCCATACGCCAAGACCGTGCCTTCCAAGACCCATCAGCTAGGGGCCCTTCCAGCTCCGGCCGATATCTTTGACCACCTCATGGCAAGAAAGGAAGGCGGCCGAGAGAGCAAATCGGGACTCTCCAGCATGCTCATATACCACGCAACCATCATCATCCATGACATCTTCCGTACCAACGACTGTGACAAAAACATCTCTGACAGTTCGTCTTATCTTGACTTGTCTCCACTCTACGGGTACACAGTAGAGATGCAAAGGAAGATAAGAGATGACAGATACAAGCTTGGCTTACTGAAGCCTGACGCCTTTTCAGAGGACAGGCTTCTGCGACAACCTCCGGGCGTATGTATCATGCTTGTGATGTACAATCGATATCACAACTATGCTGCTACACAGCTACGTCGTATCAATGAGAATGATAGATTTTCAGTGCCAACGAAATACAGGGGTAAATTGTTGGAATGTTTGGCTAAGGAATCACGCGCGCAGTCCACGGATAAAGCTATTAAACAACGTACAAAGGATACCTTAGACGAAGAAAAGGTCTTCAAAGACACTTGCGCAGAGTACAGCATTGCCAGGGAAGCCTATATGGCAAGACAGCCTGGAAAGGATAGCGAAGAGGTCAAACGAATTCGAAGTGATACCGAGCTCAGCGACGAAGAGAAGCTGAAGAAGATCGATGAGGCCGCCAGAAAGGCCGACAAGACTAATTTCCCGGAAGACCACCAGAATTTCGAAAAGCTAGAAAGTAAACTCGAGAAATATATTACCAACGGTGGCATGAAGCGAAAAGACCGCGAGATATTCGAAGCTGGCTATCATGCTGCATGGGATAAGATGGATGATGATCTGTTCAATACGGCCCGTCTGATCACCTGCGGCATGTATATTCAGGTGGCTATTCATGACTACCTGCGAGCCTTGATGGGTTTCCACCAATTTGACACCAACTTCACACTGGATCCCCGCCTAGACATTGACAACCACAGTGTTTCTCGCGGTCTTGGAAACCAAGTCACGGTTGAATTCAACTTGCTTTACCGTTTTCATTGCGCTATCTCGGAGAAGGATGAGAATTACACCAAGGAATTTATGCAAAAAGTAATGGGAATTTCGAAACCCGATGAGCTTACCTTGGAACACTTCATGAAAATAATGAAGATAAAGATGCCCGCTCAAGAGCCATGGGAAGCCATGTTTGGTATCAAAGGTGACAAGGAGCGCGAGTTCATACGCGACCCTATCACCGGGTTGTTTAACGACCAGAAGATGATCGATGAGCTCACACTAGCAATGGATGACCCGATATCGAATTTTGGTCCTCGAAACGTTCCAAAGTGCCTGAAGTCCGTGGAAATACTGGGGATCATGCAAGCGCGCAAGTGGGAGACCGGCACTCTCAACGACTTCCATGACTTTTTCAACATGCCACGACACAAGACATTTGAAAGCGTTACCAAGAACGTTGAGATACAAAACGCTCTGCGGGATCTTTATGAGCATCCTGACAAGATCGAACTGTATCCCGGTGTTTTCTGCGAATCGAATGAAGACATGGGATGTGACCCTGGCCCAAGCGATGTTGATTCTGCGCTCTGGTCCGCTATCTTTTCTGACGCGATTACGCTAGTACGATCAGATCGCTTCTATACAACTGACTGGAATACAAATTCGCTGACAGCTTGGGGAATGAAGGAGGTCACTCCTGATAGCGATACCTGCAAGAGTTCCGTCTTCCACCGACTCATCCAACGTGCCTTCCCCGAATGGTATCCATACAATTCCGTTCAGTTCTTCCATCCATTCTATACCAGGCAAACAAATGCGAAGTTCGCTGTTGAGCAAGGATATGCCCCTGACTTCAAAATGTCCATGAAGACTGAAAAGGGTACAATTTTGTACGACGTTAGCGACTCTGTGCCACGAAAGCCTGTAAAGCCTCGCCATGTCACAGTCGCCAAGGAGATAGAGGCAATACTGGATGATGAAAAATACGTCCACCCGGTACTTGCTGATGCGGCAAATCTGCCGGAATGCTTCAAGCGGATATGCGAACCTAGGCCAAAGTCTACATTGTCACCTATTACGGAAGATAAGAAGGCCATCACAGGATACTTCAATGATCTCATGAAAGACATTGTAAAGCGAGAATCCATCACCATGGGCGCATCTACCCTGCAAATTGACGCCACCAGAGAGTGAGTTACTGCCGGATCCCTTCATCTCATAACTAATCCCCGTAGTTTCGCCATCCCAGTAGTGACCCGATATGTAGCCGATTTCCTCGGATTTGGCCACCTCATCCGCGACGTGACTAACCCTAAATCGCCCCACAGCGAAAATGAAATCTACCGCCATATCGAAAACTGCCACGTTTTCCTCTCGTACAACACTGATGAAACAAAGCTTCTCAAGCGGCATAAAGCATTCAAGGACTCGTTGACCTTTCTGCACGGCCTAGTCCTCGGTGGGCATATCAAGGAGGCTAATCGGTACAAGGTAGGGCAATTCTTCCTTGGCAGAGCAAGGGACAATCCAATGACCAAGCTTGGTTATGAAGTGGCGGAGATGGTGTTGATGGATGAGAAGTACGATATTATGGCCGCGGCGGCCATCATGGTCTTTGTTGGCTTGAATGCTGCTTACAATTCTGTGTTCGCGGTATTTCGTATGACATTGAATCTCTTCTTTGGTGTGTTAATAACGAGTAGTTTACCTCGGCTCTCAGCTTGCTTTTGGACGAGACGTATACCTATGTCGACATCATCAGAGAGGCTCCTGACATGGACACGAAGCCTGCCGAGCCCGATTGGCTCAAAGTACAGCGCCTTGCATTTGAAACGACTGAAGAAAGCGATAAGAAGCTCGGTAAGATTGTGAGCAACGCTGAACGCAAGAGCATGAAAGTTGTTCTGGTTCGAGTCCCTCGCGGAGTCAAAGGCGCCGAGACAGTTCTCCTCGACATCGTACGTGACATATCATTTCCACACACCGGGTATGTTTCGGGACTAACAATTAGAACAGAGCAGAGCCAACAGAGCTGCCCAAAAAGCTTCCGCACAAAGCAATGGAAATGCAGCCATCCCCGAAGACCCAAAATTCCTCGCCCACAGATCAACATTGACAAACCAGTTCGCCCCCTACCACCCCAAGGAGCTCGCTCAGACAGGCGTTGTAAGCATGATCAAGTTCTTTGCGCAAATGAAGGACGCCCGACGCGGCCACGATGCACAAGGGCGACTCAAGAAGGTGAGAATCGATACTTCGTCGGAGGGGTATAGCAACTATATGGCCCGGATGCGAATCGATTGGATCAAGACGCAGGTCGAGCTTTCTGGGAACAAAAGCGTGAAAAAGGTATATACGCAAGAGGTTTTGCGCCCGGAGACGACGACGTATCTGACTGCGGAATGGGACGAGATGGTGCCGTTTCCTAATAGTAAGTTCTGCCGTTCTCTCTTCCCCCGTATTTGATACTTCTTTTATGCTTCTGAATTACACCCAACTGACTCTAAATAGCATGGAAGATTCGTTTTGACGGATTTGGTAGGTCCACCTATGAATGTCCTACCACCAAAGAAAAATATGGAAAGCTGCGAGAGCCTAAGCTTGATGACACGGAGCCGTCGTTCTACTAGCCACGAGGAGCCAGTCATACAGGTGGTACCTTTGCTGATGTTGCATGTGCTTGCGGCTCTGGCGGTCTACCTCAAAAGCAGGGAGCGAGAGATGGAGCTGTGGATACAGAGAGCAAGACACCGATACACCATGAGGCGACGGTGTCGACTGGATGCGGTATGGGTCGTTGAACATGGAAGCAAAAGTCAGCTTTTCTACATCTTCCTGATTAATTGAGAATATTATATCGAAAACCAATAGTGAGTGCATTGCTTAAAATAAAATCTTCAAACTAAAGCAAATCTTGAGTGTATGTACGACCATTTCAAAACATTTTCCGGCCCCTTAATTTGTCGATACTTCTTCCATAAGGTACAGTTGCCACCCAGATTTCACCTTGCATGGTTTCAAAATCTTTATATGGGGCAAGCCGACCTCAATTTTCGGCGTACCAGTTTTCCAAGTCTTGACCATACAGTTCATACAAATGAAGTGCTTCTTGCAGTCGGAGCACCACAGCCCTTGTAACATGGCAAGAATGGATGCTGCGACACGTCAGATGATGTTCTTTATCAGGTTGTGATGAAGGAGAAGCCATACGCTGAAGACAATAGTCGCAGGCGATCTGATTCATGTAGTCTTTTGGGGATCTCATGACTGTGAATTCGTAGAGGTAGTGGCGATGCCCTATGCGTCTCGACGCTGTGCAATCAGCGCAGAAGGTCTCGTCGCAATTTTGCATTAGACACAATGAACCTTGGTGGTCGAACGCAAGCTCTAGGTCTTGTTAGCTACAGTACATCGATGGTAGTACTGAAGACAGGGCTCACTCGTTGTACACAGAGCGCATTGGAACGGTATCGCATTTGGGTATTGCGTTGATAATTGCTGGAGGGCCTTGCGGTGGCACTTTTGATAATTGGTTCGTCGAAAATACTCCGCAAGAAATGGAGTGACGACGAACTTCAAATGTAAGTGCGGATGGTTATGATGGGTTCCTTCGGCGAATCCTGGATACAATTAGCGTCCTTTTTTTATTATGGTTTGTAAGTGAAAATGCTGACTTTCTGGGCACTCTGAGCAAGCCCAGAGCGTTCTGATTGCATCATTCACATTGTCCGGTCCTGAGTCGGCATATACAAGCTCTGCCGTGCCGAATTGATGCCTTTTCCCGTGTTCCTCATCTTCTTCGAAGCACTCCTGGCAAATATCTTGAGTTGTCCCAAATTCGACCCTGCAGGTGCGGCAGTAATAGAATCTCTGACCACAGCTTAAAACTAGAGACGAAATCAACAAAACATCTTTTGGCAAGAGAAAGACATACCTCGGTGGCAACGATCACAGTGAGAACTTCCAATCCTGCCGTCCTCTAGACATCTACAATCGGCAGTGATCCATTTTGATTTTGTGCTCCAGGTCGGCGGGTAGATTGCTACAAAGGCGCGACCATCGGGATCGGTTTTTCGATGTTCTGTAAAGAACTCTACACGGCGGTCGAAATGTCCCACACAAGTACGGCAAAGAGCCATGTTGCAACTATTACATTGCCATCGCACTTTTGCATCCTTTGCGCAGTAGTGGCATGTCACAGAGGGTGAAATGCCTGGGAGCTTTGCCATCCATTGGACGATACTGAACCGAATCATGTTGCGAAGATGAGTTCGTTCGTGCGAATCGTGGCAGTCCTCACATGTGAAGAGTTGGCAATCAACACAGAAGAACATCTTCTCGAGAAAGGGGATTCCTGACGGTGTTAAGTTTGACGGTAAGAGCTACAGGCCCCAAGGGGGCATCCTTACCTTTATTGCACTCCTCGCAAAATTCACAATAGATCGCAGACATTTCTTGGATCTTCTGGTAAACGTGAAGTTCTGGGAACAATTTGTGTTAGTTTGACAGTGAGCATTGCACGGCGTTTCGGATGCAGGTTAGAATTTACTAACCCTCTCCAGCGATATAGCCAAGCCTTTGGCCAGATTCTTTCATCATGTTCGCACACGTGGTAAAGTCCCTTGCCGTATCCGGAGAACGAAGATACGACCCAGTATGGGCCATTATTTCTCCAATTGCATCCCACTCATTGAGCTTTACATCGGCTAAGCCTTGCAGGACATTAAACCTAAATAGGAGATTACTTTCCACCATATCTCTGTTCCTTCTCCTAAATCTTGCGTTCTCCTCCTCGCTGTCAGTAACGATTTTAACCAATGTTTTTCCGAGCTCAGCGATATTGCTTGCAAGAACATTAGGACCAGGTGCGCTACCTGTGCCAATTGATATCATAAGTCTATCTTGATTTGGCCAGAGGTCTTGAATTGTCAGTGACATCTCGTTCATGCAAGGGTATCTTTAGCTTACCTCTAGATTCCTGATCGGCCTTCTCTATGGGATTGTTGTATCGCAAAGCTCCATCTACATACTTTTGGTGGCCAATTTGGATTGGGTCAAAAAAGGTCGAAGCAGCAGATGTCGCTCTTGCAGCTTCCCAAATTTTGCATATATCATAGAGATCATCCCATTCGCCACTTCCGCTTACATATGAACGGATCACAACGGCATCAGCATTGATACCTTGAGCCGCACAAACAAATACTTTGGGCGCATCAGGTGAGTCCTCCTTCAGTAACTCTGCTTCAGACAGGCCACGCTCCCGACAAATCTCCTTTACAACCTGTTCAAGCGGCTCAGAGTCAAATCTTCCTTCTGCCTTCAATCTTGTCATTGCGCGACCGGCGATATTGGCTCGAGCATTGACAGGTGTGAAAATTCGCTTCGACAGTAATTTGTATGCCTCGATGCATTCTTCCACAGACATACGTAGCCGCCCCAGCATGACTGCAATCAGTCCACCAGTGCTCGTGCCAGCAATCATATCAAACTCTTGCCATGGCTCTAGTCTGCCGCCACGTTGGGATTCGAGACGCTGCATAAGATGCTTCAGAATCATCAAACTAGCCAAACCACGTACACCTCCACCATCAAGGCAAAGAATCTTACGAACGGCATGGGTTTGGCCGTCCGACTGTACCCTGAGGATTGAGGGCGTGGGTCCACTCTTTGTGGTCTTTTTAGGCGGAGTCGGAGTTGATCTTGCCCCGTGCACCTCTTTGAAGCTAGCAGATACCGCTGGTGATACCGTAAGAGCTCTGAAATCTTGTTGCAAGTTCATGAGTTGCTGATCCTGGGGATTCGCTACCTGTAAAGACATTGTAGTGGGAGGTGACAGTGTGTTATTTTGGTATTGCGGGTTGTATGGCACAATTGATTGCTGTTGGGGTGCTATAAGATTGTACTGCTGGTACTGTTGGAACTGTTGTGATTGTTGCGGCTGTACTAAGGGTGGAGACTGGTAGGTCGGGTGTTGGGGAGGCGGAGAAGGCATTGTCGAGTCAGACCCCACACGCTGTTGTTGTGGATCATAGGACGCGGACGGCAAAGGTGAACTTGGTGGAGGTGGGAAGAACTGAGCGGTGTTGTTTGGCTGCGGGCTTGGGGTTATGGATTGTTGGAATTGATGCTGAATAGGATACGTTGCCTGAGGCAAGCTAGAGCTATAAACATGAGATTGCGCTTGGGGTTCGACCATTACTTTCGATGATAGCGCGTCAGAGGAGTTACTAGGAGATATAGCCCCGGTCGCAGTTTGCTGAGGTGATAAGCTCTGGTTGGGCTGACCTGTGTTTTCTACCTGGCCCTGGTGTACTTGAGGAGGGGCCGAGTACGACTGACCGCTAGGTAATGGCGTGCTCGAAGTGTTGTAGCTAGCATGTCGGTTCATCAATTCAACAGCGGACAGCGGTTTGGGTGCTATAACAGGCACAGCCGGGGAGTTCCACTTGGCGGTACCTCCATCAGAAGGTTGCTGATCCTGCTGTGGAGGGGTTTGAAGGGCTATGGCAGATGATGAGGTGTTTGGTTGAGCATACTGGCCTCCATACTGCTGTTGCACGGGTACCGGAGAAGGAAGTACAGGAGTTTGGAGGACACTTGTATTCGATTGAGCATAATAATTTCCTGGTGATGGCTGTGCTTGAGACTGCGGATATACCTGGCCTACGGACTGGTGAGGTGGCGCGGCGAGCGATTGGTATTGCTGCGCATATTGCGGTGCTGGAGATGGCGGCGCCTGTTGAAACTGCTGTGGCTGCTGGAATGCTACGGGTAGAGACTGTGATGATTGCGCAGGTTGGTACTGAGTGTGCGCTTGTGGTTGGCCCTGTGGGTTGAAATAACCACCAGCCGGAATCTGTGAGTTTAACGAGGAGGACTGGTACTGCGGACTCTGTGCATATGGATTGTGGTGCGAGTTTATTTGGTAGCCAGGCTGCTGGAAAATGGGAGACAGGCTAGTGGTTGGCGCGTAATTGCCTGGATAAGGCTGAGCGGGCGAGCCGTAGTTCTGCGACTGATTTTGGGCGTTATTGCGATCCGAAAGCATCGGCTTGAACTCATCCACGAGCTTCTTACCGGCCTTGAACAGCGAGGACATGATCGACGAAGTTGGATGCAGGAGGAGGGGCAGACTCCAGGAGCCGTGTCGCTTTTTTTGGCTTCCGAAGGTGTACGGACTCAGCCGCACTTAGGTGTCTGTATCGCAACATGATAGGCCACGGATGTTGCAGGTAAGCAGCCATGTCTCGTTTGAGCCTGATCCTAGCCACATGACCTCGGACGAGCAGGGGTCTGACACCACACTAAGATCCGTTACTTCTTCCTAACTTTAGCCGCTAAGCTCTATTCGGGTACAAAGAGGGACATGTACTATTATAATCTTTCTGGTACACACCATTGCATGTAGACTAGAGGCTTGATACACCTGTCTGCATGTCTGACATTGCGTATCTGATGTTCTGGGCTAAATCTGTGCTTACAACTCGAAGTTGAGTGCGTTGAAGAAGTCCACTTTTTGCATTTGAAACATCTGATCAAGTATGCCTTGTCCATTGATTCAGATTAAATAATAAAGTTATTAGAGTCCTGTAGCGTGTGAGGTAAGGCAGTGAGTAATAGATCTCCAGATGGCTATTTGTCAGTAAAGAGCAGAATATCAATTGTAGATACTGATCATCATTTGAAATCTTCCATGCATGCGTTTCAACATTGGCAAGGGTCTGAACTATATCCTGTTAGTTGTTGAAAAATGTTTGTAAGATGAAAATGTTTGACTGTTCGTAATAGTGAAGGCTCAGTATCAAATACTAAACCCTACAAGTAACGTAAGGTCACCCACTGCGTGGTAGGACACACCGTAACGGGGCAAATTGGGAGTACTTTGAATTCACGCCACATTCGTAGCTCGACAACCCTTGACTTCGAGTATATTTCATGATGATGATATTATCAGCTTTCTTCAAGATGATTCTTGCACTTTAGAACTAAACATTGCCCATCCTTGTAGGTTCATTACGACCGACCAAGGAGGAGTGCCTATCCAGTCTCGTAAAGACCCAACAACGCGCTCAAGCTCATGATAGTCTTTTATCCTATCAATTCTGACTACATTTCACACCCGACCATGACATGTTAATTGAGAGCCCTCATCAGCCGTGCGGCTGCTGTGACAAGCGGGGTTATGCGACCATGCCACCCCCGATCAGTACTTGGGAATTGGACAGCAGAAAAGTCTGACGCACACGGAAGATAAGCAGTTCTGTTGGTGACATCCTATCCTCGGCAGTAGGAAATAGGAAATAAAGTGGTCGTGTACTTTAACTGTATAAGGCAAGCATTGGTCCCTAATACTGATGCTCAAAGCAGAAGACAATCAGAATTTGATGCTGCCAAACTGTGTACAGTAGCCAAATTGTCTCAAAGAAAGTGGTTATCATTGTCGATCTAATCCATATCTATTATGAGCTTTTCACTTTAGACTATCCTATTATGTACCATTGGTGCCTCAGGAGCACTCCATGATTGAGGACGACACGACCCGACTTTCAATATATCCTTCATCACATGTCACCAATTTTGGCTCTGGTTGATCGTCAGACCTTAGCCTCATCATTGATGTTCATGAGGAATCGGATCTGGTCTCATTGAAGGATACCCTTGGAAAAGGTCAGGTGGGCAACCTTTGACAGCTTTTCGGCATTCTTCTGCAAGCTACATGCGCTTCTCTCGTCCAAACGTCCATCCTGCGTGGTGGGATACCCTGTGTGGCGAGATAGTTTTTGGATTCGCGCCACCGCAGCTATGCAATGCCAAGCTCGATACATTTCTGATGCTACGGCTGTTGTTTTTTAATGTTAGCCTCCGGCAGGGTAATGCGTGGTATGGCCAAGCTGTCGGTCGTCCTGTTACCAGCGTCCATCAATCCCTGTTCGTTCGTGACATTAGGTCTTAGTTGATAAACCAGAGGGCTAGAGGGGAAGTCAGGATCCCAAAGATCAAGATCGCAGGCTCCAAAGGTCACTTTTAGGTGGGGAGTGTGCATCCCGGCAGTTTTTCTAGACAATAAAGATTGTCAAGACTCATCTGACGGGGCATGGCGCTTTCGTTATTCTTGGCATACAGTAGCTTGCAGTAGCGTGCTTAGATATTACTCAATCATCGTATCAAATCCACCCAGCGACTGTGGTGCATGGTAATCGCCTAAGACTGTCTCGTGCCCCGCTTGCCCTCTTATCCATCCTCACCCCGCCTCAAGGGGCGGCGCCTATACCTCCAGAGCACCAACTGTAGCCAGCGATGTTGCTGCTGCTGCGGTGCTTTTGAGCCCAACACACAAATATCTAGTCAGCTGTGGTAGTATTTATTTTGGTGCTATTGCTGATATTTATCGCCAGGGCGTGGACTTTCGGCTGATAGGCTGAACAGCTACTTTGCTTTCTATGGACCTAGGCTGTCACGTAAAACCCCTACGCCACGGCCCTACCTTATATTCCTATCACATCTCTACACAGTAAGATGCGTCTCTTGCAGTGCACTCAGGATGGCAGGTTTAGTTTTACCGAAAACATTGTAAACGAAGCTACAGCCCCTCCGTATGCGATACTGTCTCACACTTGGGGAGCGGAAGCAGAGGAAGTCACATTTGAAGACATCGTAAGCGGTGCTAAGGAGAAAAAGTATGGCTACAAGAAGGTCCGATTCTGCAGGAAGCAAGCAGAGCAAGACGGGCTACGATATTTCTGGATTGATACATGCTGCATCAACAAAACAAACAAGGCTGAATTGTCGCACGCTATCAATTCTATGTTTCGCTGGTACAGCAATGCAACCCGATGCTATGTGTACTTATCAGACGTCCCCAACCGTGAAGGCGGGAGCCCGTCGCTGTGGGACACTGACTTTCGAAATAGCAGATGGTTCACGCGCGGCTGGACGCTCCAAGAGCTTTTGGCTCCGGCATCAGTCGAGTTCTTCGATTATGAAGGGGTGAAGCTCGGCGACAAAGCATCTCTCCGACAACAAATCCATGAGATTACAGGAATATCAGATGCCGTTCTTCGAGGCGCCCCTCTAGCTCAGCTAGATGTTGAGGAGCGATTTTCGTGGAACGTACACAGGCACACGACGCTTGAAGAGGATAAGATATATTCGTTACTAGGTATTTTTGATATATATCTATCTCCTTTTTATGGTGAAGGGGCGATTAAAGCGCGAGACCGGCTTGTAGACCAGATCAAAAAGCGAGAACGGTGTATCCAAGACTTACGCCACACGAATCCACGCGACGATAAGTGGCGCATTGAGGATACTAAGGGCGGACTGTTGACAGGTGCATACTGCTGGATTTTAGCTAATGCTAGTTTCAAGCAATGGCGTAGTGACCCAAACAGCCATCTGCTGTGGATTAGAGGCGATCCTGGCAAAGGCAAGACGATGCTGCTCTGCGGCATTATAAATGAATTACAAAAGACAACAGGCAAGACCCCTAATATCTCTTACTTTTTTTGCCAGGCTACCGACTCGCGCATCAATACTGCTGCAGCAGTGCTGAGAGGGCTGTTGTACTTGCTTGTCGATCAGCAACCGTCACTCGTATCTCATATCTATAGGAAGTACGACCACGCGGGCAAATCCTTATTTGAAGATGAAAATGCTTGGGCGGCCTTGACTAGCATTGTTGCAGATGTTCTGCGGGACCCGGTTCTAGGGACTACGTACCTTATCATCGACGCACTAGACGAGTGTGTAGCCAATCTACCGAAGCTACTTGACTTTGTGGCCGACCATTCGTCGGCGTCGTCACATGTGAAGTGGATCGTCTCCAGCCGCAACTGGCCAGACATCGGAGAACAGCTAGAGAGGGTGGGCCACAAAGTAATGCTGAGCCTAGAGCTGAACGCAGAGTCCGTGTCGACAGCCGTCAGCGTCTTCATCCAACACAAAGCGTCTCAGCTCGCGCAGCGGAAGAATTACGACAAAAGGTCGGAAGACGCTGTATTAGAATATCTACTATCGAATTCAGATGACACCTTTCTCTGGGTAGCGCTAGTATGTCAGAATCTCGAACGGGCAACGAAACGGAATGTGCTGAAGAAGTTGGCCTCGTTTCCACCTGGGCTGGACCCCTTGTACAATCGGATGATGCAGCAGATCAGCAACTTAGAAGACGATACTGAGGTCTGCAAACAGGTGCTAGCCACGGTTATGCTTGTATACCGGCCAATTACGCTGGTAGAGCTAGCGACTCTAATGGGAGAGCTCGAAGACCTAAATAATGATATAGAGTCGATACAGGAAATCATTGGCCTTTGTGGCTCGTTTCTTACAATGCGGGAAGGCACGATTTATTTCGTCCATCAGTCGGCAAAAGACTTTCTACTCAATAGCGCGGCTAAAGAAGTTCTTCCATCCGGGAGGGAAGATGTCCATCGTAGGCTCTTCGATCGATCGCTTCAAATTCTGTCTGTTACTATGAAGCAGGATATGTATGGTTTAAAAGCACCAGGGTACTCTATCACGGGCGTCAAACCGCCGAATCCTGATCCATTGGCAGCATTACGCTACTCGTGCGTCTACTGGGTGGACCATCTGAGTGACTCACGCCCAATGTCTTCAGCAAATTACGTGAACGATGTCCAGGACAAAGGCGCTGTAGATGTGTTTCTGAGAGAGAAGTATCTGTACTGGCTAGAAGCTCTTAGTCTATGCAAAAGCGTGGCAAAAGGCGTGTTATCGATAGCTAATCTATACTCGATAGTTCAGGTATGTTTCAAGCAAAGAAGCTAGAGTGTAAGATACTAATTCTAAACTAGGGAAGGGATCATACAACAGCCTTCACTAAGTTTGTATACGATGCATATCGCTTTATTGCATATCATAAAGCAGCAATTGAGAATCACCCTCTTCAAATATATGCCTCTGCACTGTTATTCAGTCCAAGAGGGAGTCTTATCAGACGCTTGTTCCAACACAATGAGCCGAAATATATCACTATTATGCCACTTGTGAGCGACGGGTGGAGTGCGTGCCTACAGACGCTCGAGGGCCATAGCAGTTATGTTGGGTCGGTGGCCTTCTCGCCCGACTCGACGAAGCTAGCATCAGGGTCATACGACAAGACCGTTAAGATCTGGGATGCAAGCAGCGGCGCATGCCTGCAGAAGCTTAAGGGCCATAGCGGCAGTGTCAGGTCAGTAGCCTTCTCACCCGACTCGGCGAAGCTGGTATCGGCGTCGTACAACGATACCGTCAAGGTCTGGGATATAAGTAGCGGCGCATGCCTGCAGATGCTTGAGGGCTATAGCGATTGGGTTAGCTCAGTGGCCTTCTCGCCTGACTCGGTGAAGCTAGCATCGGCGTCGGACGACAAGACCATCAAGATTTGGGACGCAAGCAGTGGCGCGTGCCTGCAGACGCTTGAGGGCCATAGCGGTAGTGTCAGGTCAGTATCCTTTTCACCCGACTCGGCGAAGCTGGCATCGGCGTCGTATGACAAGACCATCAAGATTTGGGATGCAAGCAGTGGCGCGTGCCTGCAGACGCTTGAGGGCCATAGCGGTGGTGTCAGATCAGTAGCCTTCTCATCCAACTCGGCGAAGCTGGTATCGGGGTCGGACGACGATACCGTCAAGATCTGGGATACAATCAGCGGCGCGTGCCTGCAGACGCTCAAGGGTCATAGCATTAGTGTCAGGTCAGTAGCCTTCTCGCCTGACTCGAAGAAGCTAGCATCAGGGTCATACGACAAGACCGTCAGGATCTGGGACGCAAGCAGCGGTGCGTGCTTACAGACGCTTGAGGGCCATAGTGGTGGTGTCAGATCAGTAGCCTTCTCATCCAATTCGGCGAAGCTAGCATCGGGGTCGAACGACAGGACCGTCAAGATCTGGGATACAAGCAGCGGCGCGTACCAGCAGACGATTGAGAGCCATAGCAGTAGTGTCAGATTAATAGCCTTCTCGCCCGACTCGGCAAAGCTGACATCGGCGTCGTATGACAAGACCATCAAGATTTGGGATACAAGCAGTGGCGCATGCCTACAGACACTTGAGGGCCATATTAGTAGTGTCAGGTCAGTATCCTTCTCGCCCGACTCGGTGAAGCTAGCATCGGGGCTATTCGATAATACCGTCAAGATCTGGAATGCAAGCAGCGGCGCGTGCCTGCAGACACTTGAGGGCCATAGCAGTAGTGTCAGGTCAGTAACCTTCTCGCCCGACTCGACAAAGCTCGCATCGGCGTCGTACGACAAGACCGTTAGGATCTGGGATACAATCAGCGGCGCATGCCTACAGACGCTTGAGGGCCATAGCAGTAGTGTCAGATTAGCAACCTTCTCGCCCGACTCGGCGAAGCTGGCATCAGGATCACACGACAAGACCATTAAGATTTGGGATGCAAACAGCGGCGCGTGCCTGCAAACGCTTAAAGACAATATCAGTAGTGTCAGATTAGTAGCCTTCTCGCCCGACTCACTAAAGTTGGCATCGGGGTCGCACGACAAGACCATTAAGATCTGGAATACAAGCAGTGGCGCATGCCTGCAGACGCTCGATATCGGCAAGCATTTTGATAGTCTGTTCTTTAATTCTACCGGCTCTCATCTCTATACTAACATTGGTACCATCCCTATTTGGAGCGAAGATCCCTCTAGCGCTCACGACATTATAGAACCTGAACACCCTCTTTTTCCCAATATAAGTCTAAGTTCAGATAGCACATGGATTAATTATGCCGGCAATAAGATATTATGGCTGCCATCAGAGTATCGAGCGTTATGTTCGACTGTGTGCGGAGATAGAATTGGTATCGGCGTCGGCTCTGGAAGAGTATGGATCTGTAATATTAACGTTGAAGCTGGATAGGTTTGTATGCTTTACTCATGTGAGAAGGGTTGCTATACCTTTGTCTTTTGTCTTTTTGTCTTCCTTTCTTTCATCTCTATTTCATACAGGGGGTGGGTATATACAGGAATATATAATCCTTGTTTCGTCACATCGAAATTTCAAGTATCTTGTAATAGAGTGTGTTACAAGAACTGGGCTTTCGCTGTTTAAGTCGATATTCCAACACCTAGGTTCGCTCGGAATCGCCCACGGCGCGTAGATCCAACACTGGCAGATTGAGCAGATGATTGTAAACGCTCTTAGAAAGCTTATGGCCTCAGCCACATCTGCTCTTCTACCGAGTGTATCGTCAGGTTAGTTGCAACGGCTTGCGGAAGCACCTGAGCACGCTTCTGCAGGCTGCCTACTGTACTCAAGCCACCTTAGCGAAAGCAACCTTTAGAGCTAAGAGATATGCTCTTCCTAGATCTGAGCATACACAGCACCCTCCGGTTTCTACAGATAACCCTTCAGTCACACATGGACAGGGGAGTATTGACAAATGGTCCTTTGACGACGGTGATGCATTGATCGAAAACACGGTCATTGACAAATTAAGGCTTATCAGAGAATTAAGGCCGAAAGATAATTTACTGAAGAGTATTAGATCGTCAGGTATATGATGATAGAATAAAGTCTACGGGATTGCGAGGCCCCGAAGTGCGAACGCACCCCGTTACACCGTGCATCCCGGCACGCTTAGATAGACATCAATCCTACAAGAAGTTTTTACAATTACAAGAAGAGGCTATCAACGCTGCTTTACCACGTGATCCCTTGCCTGCTAACAGAAGTAAGAGTGCTTACACGGCCGCAGGGCTTTGAAGCCACAAGCTCAGATCCACGCTCAAGACATTTTTGTGCTAGTCATATATAGACGTCGCTCGCCGGGGAAGTAGCCACCAGGAGTAGCAGTGTCGCATAATCCTACCTGTCACAACGGCTACACCGCTTAAAAGGTCCGTCAATTAACATATCCTGGTCAAGTACGTCACGTAGAATATATTAATAGGCTAAAGGTCTATAGTAAGCTGAAGTGCGCTATTATCAATAGAGGAGTCATTATATTGCTAGATAGGCTATCCTTCTTAATCAGTTGTAATGAATATATCAGGATTGGTAATATTTACTTCTAATGCGCAAGACTAGCCTATAAGATAGGAAAAATATTTGCTATTTTAAAGAATATTCAAAAGCAAGCATTATCAAGCTACAAATTCGACTCAAGTTCAAAGTACTCACAACCTGTCCTATCTCGATGTGCGTCCTGCGACATAGTGACCTTACGCTGGATCATCATAAAATACGGTTGATTCCTCCCACCCCTGAAGAGCATGGAGAAACCCCCGGAACAAGGCCATAAAGCCGCCGACCACAATAAGCCCCAAAAAATACGATTCTTATGACTGCGACTCTATTTTCAGTCTTCCAAAATATCGATTGGTCCTCTCAGGACCCTAAAGACAGGGATGGTAAGGCACGCAGGCCGTGAAAAGCATCAACGAATTCATCGACAGTGTCAACAGCGTCGCGAGGATCTCGGTCGCAAGCTGCTAATAGATTGAGTGAATGCTGTAGAACCAACTGCGACATTCTTAGGACAACGTTCTTACGATGAAGCGAGATTTTGGGTATTTGGTACAAAAGTATCTCGCTACCCTGTGTCTCCCTTCACAGTGGGTGGCATTATATATAATATACTAGTGCTTCATAGATAGAAAATTATACCTCTCATCACATCTTACCTGTAATCTATTACCTCTACCTCTTTACACTTGTGCGCAGGTCATCATTAGGTATATTTTTCTAAGCTATTTTATATAACCTACCGATATGCCCTAGGTTTACCCTGAGCTCTAGCTCGACCTTATACCTACGCTCACCTTAAGATTATACTAGGACTCATACCTAAGTATACCTGCGCTTATACTAGTAGTTTTCTTGAGATATGCTATGCGGCCGGAGCCGACGACACTTATCGAAACAGCTCCCTCTACTGTATTACTTTTTAGCCATAACAGAGCTTCGAGATGAAACCCTACGAAGCTGTTCATGTTGAGTTTCACGGGGTCTAGACATGGGCTTGAAAGTACTTGTGACGAACCTTGAATCTATCTCCTGTATTGGCTTCTATTCCAGATTTCTCCGAGGTTTATACGTCTTTATTAAAGTTCTTTGTGAAATTCAAATATCCTAGCACTGATCTCTGTAAGCTCTGACGCACAGTGAATTCACAATCGATTAGTGTCATAACGCTAACTATCTAGGAGCGAGCATCAAGCTACAAAAACAGACTCATGGCATCATATGGATTTAGGCCCTGAAGGACGTAGGGTATTTGTGTTAGGATTATGCATCTATCTTACAAACGGTGTTAATTATATCAACCTAAGTTAGTGATACTCGTTCTGGGCCACACAGGGAAAGGCCGATTCACCCCGTTTACAAAGTTGTGCTGCTCTCGCCGTTTGACTAAAATCAAAACTGCGTATAGGATTACTCAGTGGCGTATATATTCACTCGCAGCACTCAAGCATAGTGTGGAGGGCCTAGTGCGCCGAGAACAAACGCAGTCTACATTCAAAACAACCCATAGGCTCAACACCCTGTGAGTATCGTGTCCCACTCCGCCTAATTGCGCGACTTCTAAAAAAAGAGTTCGTTCAAGCCGATACCTGAACCTGAACTAGGTAACTGTTCAGAGACACAGTTATTCCCGCGCACTCAATCCCATAAGCTTGAGCGCCCGTCAAGAACAGAGCTTGCTGACTCACATCCGAACAACAGAGTTGAAATGTCTGGACACGATACAAATTCAGTCTCTGTCGGCAGTCCGCATACTGCCGAGCAGATCACCTCAATCCGCACTAAGGTCACGGGAGCTCGCCGATCAAGATCTGTTGACTTTCAAACTGATAACCGAGACGATCTTCGTGCTTATACTGAGGAGCAAGATCTGTTTCAAGATCAAGTAGAAGCGGAACTCAGTTTGATGCCGCCCGCCTCCACTGACGGAGGGGAATACCGACCTTTTGCGGACGAGTCAGCTTATGACCTAAATGGGCACGTACTGCCTCAGAACTTCCAGATCATACACCAGACTGACAGTTAGCCAAGGTTCTTTGACATCATTGATGACCCATTCCTTGGTGATCTGGATTTTGCAGAATTCAAGTCCAGTGGTATCCATGGGAGCCAACACATCTGGCGTCTTCAGCAGCCAGAAGCCGGTGACGAAGTGTCTACGGTGAGCGACCAGACGTACATCTCTGGAGTAGACGCCGTCACAGTTCCTCGAGCAGATGGGTTTATGTCTGAGCACGAGGAATATTCCCTGCCTATGATGGATGACATTATAGATCCAATGGACCGCGGTTTCTTTGACCAATTGCTCAGTGAAGAGGAGGAGAGCGCCGAAGTTCCCGAAACTCAGTCAGTAAATGCCCTTGAGATTGATTGTAAGACGCTGACCTGGTGTAGGGAAACATGCAGATCACAACTTCCCCCAGGCATTCCTAAATCGTATAGCCAGTTATTTGCCGAATTCCAGGCAGACCTGTCGCCGGATTTACAGCCCGCTATGGCTCTTAGATACCGACAGATCCTTCCGGCGAAAGATGTGCCTGAGACCCGAAGCAAGCTTTCGAAAAAGCAAGCTAAAGCCGACAACAAGGAAGTTGTAATCAAGCCAGAAAATGTCCAGCTTCCTGATTACAATGGGGTACGCCTTCAGTTCTCGAGTCCCGATGAAGCGCAGGACGATTTCAAGGCTCGCCTTGCGAAACTCAACTGTGACTGGAAGTCACCAAGATATGACTCAAGCGTCCCACAGACTGATGCTGACCGACAGAATGCAGTCCGTACTCTACTAGGCGCAATGATGGATACTTCTTCCACTAAGGATAAGGAAAGCACTACCTATAGCTCGCGATGGGCCGCTGGCGCGTCTCGTTCACACAACATAGTCGACATGGAGGCAGCGTGCTGGCGAGTAGTGGTAGGTACTTGCTCATGCACAATCTGTTATCCAATGAGTAACATGTATAGGCACTCGCAGAGCAATTACACCATGAAGGGCCATCGATACTGCCCATTCGTGATGTCAACTTTTTGAGATACGTCAAGAAATCTGCACACTTGACGTTTCAGCAGCGCATTACAGTTATTGCTACTTTAGTCATGGAGTGGAAGGCTCGCGCCGATGGGCTGATCAAGGGCGACACTGTCTATAATGTCGTTGGTGCCCCGCTAGAGGCGTTGATAACTGCTCGCCACAATGCGGTGAGCAATAAGCGCAAGGCCAAGGCTTTAGGGTTCGCAGCTGAGCACCGTCCTCAGGAAGAGAAGACTGCCAAGCGTGGTAAGCATTCTAGTATAACTTGACCATTCCTTGACTGACCACTGCGTAGCTCGTAAGGCTGAAGACATACCCGCATTTTCAATCAACGACGAGTAATATCAGTCAAATCAAGTAAGCACACAAACCTGCATACAAGACTTCTGTGAACGCGCGACGCACTACGAAGTCCGACGCTAGGTTTTGATATAGCTACTTTAGTTTTCCGTCAGTGGCCGCGGGCGTTATATTTTCTTTTGATCGTTAAGTTATATACCCTGCATCAGCGCAGTGCAAATGGTTCAAATCAAGACCATGCCCATTGAGTACGAGTCGCGATACAAATGAAATGAAAACTTTTTAAATTCTATTTGATACAACCTTATATGGCACCGCAAATCTCCGCGCAGCTCCGGTGATCATCTCTCAACCGCATCCTACGTTACTAGATAGCCTTATGCTACTCCTCGTTAAACAATTTGTGTCGATGACTAACCTGCCATCATGGCTAAAACCAATATATGCAAAAAGTTCCAACGGTTCAATTGTTTAATAAACCCAAATAATGATTGATTCACGGTACTCAATTGTGAACGAATGGATGATCTTCAAACCAACTGGGTATCATTAAACAGCAAACGCGACGGAGAACAATAGTACTGCGACAATCGACGAGATCGACGCTTGCACAGAGAACGCTGAGTTCTTTGCGACTTGACTTGGTGTAGGTGTGGTCTCTTTGCTGACCTACGAGTTTCAAAGTCAGCATGTTGCAATATTATGTAACATGAGATCTTTCAAGGTAATATCCACATATCCCTCTTTTTAGGGTTTGTTGCTTACCTGAGTGGTGTTCGCCGTGCTAGTCGCAGCGCCGTCAGCCTTGCGGTACCAGTTCTCCTTGGGGTCGCCTAGACACTCGCCAACAGTGACGCCCTTGTAACCAAGCTGGGTCAGAGTCGAAAGCATGAACTCTGTCAGGTTGTTGGCAGTCTGTGGAAGGATATCGTGAGCGATTGTGAGCCACTGGGAATTCTCTGCCTTGGCTCCATTCTTAGTGATGTTGCCTTTGAACCAATCCTTCGATAGCTGGATTTGTGAAGGGTCGTTCTTGTTGTAGTCATCAGTATCGACGTCGAAATTGGTAATATGGTATCCAAGATCAGTCAGATCTTGGTCGCAGCCGGACTCGGTGTTGCAGCTGGAATAAGGCGGTCGCATATAGGTCGGGATCTTGCCTACAATGTTGCGAATAGCCATCTCGTTCATCCACATCTGGTTTTTGCGATCCACAGAGCTAATTTGGCTCAGATTCAAATGCGTGTAGGTGTGAGAGGCGATTTGGTGGCCTTCGGCATCCATACGCTTGACGACATCCTGATACTTGATATCAACTTGTCCCTTATTGATGTTGTTACCGGTGATGAAGAACGTCGCCTTTGCGTCATGGCTCTTGAAAAGGTCAAGAATATGATCGGTGAGTTTCTCTTGCGGGCCATCGTCGAATGTAAGTGCAACCACACCAGGTTTAACACAGGAGCGGACACCAATACCACCGTATTTGACCGCGCCGAGTTTATCACGCGGAACGGAGGATGTATTCGTACCGGCGGGAGCTTTGTTTTCTGGACAGCCAGGCCCCCATTTGTAATTACATCCAGGCGAGTAGCAGTGATCGGGACTCGTTCCACAGTCTAGAAATTATTAACATTCGTACTTTCATATGTGCAAGGTTCTCTTACAGAAAGCCTTAGAGCAACATTGGCCAGCCGGGCAAGACCCAATACCCTCGCCACATTCGCGTGGACTACCTTGGCGGGCTTCCAGGCTACCCTCGTTAGGATGGCGAACAGCTCCTGAAAGTCGGGCTTCAAGCCCGCGTAGCAAGCCCCGGCCCTTCAAGTCTGCTACATCAAGCCCAAGAATCTGGGGAAGTCCAGCGCCATGAGCGCTTGTAAGCGGGACAACGGTCGCAATAGTAGCGACAGCGATGGTGGAAAGATACATGCTGGAAAGGAGTTGTCTAGGTTTCGCGCTACAGGCAATACAAATAGATTGCAGATATAAGCGAAAGTATAGCCGATGGAGGCTGAACGATTAGGAGACCACTTAGGGCCAAAAATAAGGTTTTGCAAAGAAGGCAAAGATGAAGAGGAAGAGAAAGGAAGAGAGATTTTAGGAATGGAAAAGAGTCTACGGAGTGATGGCAAGAAACGTGTTGAAACGCAACAGGAAGTAGATTGGCACCAAGAGCGAAGGATCAGCAAGACCTCAGGCCCTCCGCCGGTCAGCATCCAACGGGTAAGCTATTGCTGGGTAAAACCTTGGCACAGCAAAAATAGTCAACAAGTGCCTGGCGCCCAGGTATAGGGTGCGCCTTTCTAAGCATAATTGGTGGGCATAGTCTTGGACAGTGGCTTGGCGCATCCACACAATGCAGGAACCATTCCAGGTACACCAAAAGGCTCGCTCGCTTAATCGTACCATAAGCCCGCGCTCGCGCCACGCCCCCATTTACATATCGTGATCCGCCCGATAAGCTGATCACAGCCGCGGCACGTCGGTCACCGATTCAGCAGTGGATGGGGCAACAGACTATGGATATGAAGAATTGACGATAATCATTGTTTCAGCCCTCTAATTTCCTACAAGACGAGTGACAATATCATATGGCTGTCTTTGATGTCTTTGATCACCAAGCCTTAGGCCATGGGATCGAAATCTACACAAAGCTCTTTATCGGTTTCGCCACAAAACCCAACCAGCACTCGAAAAACGGGTCTTTCGCATGACGACATCCTAGCCTGGGAAATAGGACCTCGGGATGTCTGCTCCGCGGACCGGACGCAGCCGTAACGTGGACCGTGTTCAATGAACAAGATTTATGTCAGACAACATCTGCATCTGTCAACTAGCATTGCATAAGACAAAGCAGCTTACGGGAGGTGTGGTGGCGCAATCTCAGTTTTAAATGACTTCTTGTTGTGCTGCTCTGCCAGCGTCCAGTGCCCACCACATACACTACGAGGACCAGCGGTTCTTCTAACCACGAGGCAAAACGATAGATGCAAAACATCAAGATGCTCATGGTTTCATCGGTTTCGAAAACTGCATCATCGCCCGAATCGATTAGCGCTAGGCTCAAACCTCCTGACATAGCGCGCGGCACTACTGCGTCCTCACGCCTTCGTGGTTGTGGCGTTGCGCACCTTTTACCCATTACGTCCCAGCATGCAAGCCAAAAGTTAGTTTGCGAGAGGTGCAGTCGGCATGCTGCCCTCAAGGCTTTGTCCCCCCGCTCGTCTTTGAACCAGGGAAAGATGCGCTGTTTGCTCTTGGCTCATCACAAAGTTTCACGTTCTCGCATACCACAGCAGCGAAACGGGCAGGCCAGTTGCTTCTACAAACGCGCCACCCTCAACCGGCGCATCCTCTATACGAACAATACCTGAACACCATTAATTATGACCTCGTAGCTGCAACCTGCGAATCAAAATACCACTTCTCAATCCGCTTTGAACAGTCAACTGTGCCGAAAGAATACCAGTACCTAGGTACCTATGGTTTTGGTTTCAGACCACTTGGCAAGCTACAACTGGGGCCGACCCGGTTCCATCCTTGCGATGATCGAATGATTTGCGCAACCACCAAATGGACATGAAGATCTGCAGACCGACGAGGAAGGCAAACAAGTTCTCTTCTAGATGGCGATCTACAACAGTGCATACACTGTCTTAACTCACAAATTGCTCTCGTGCGACCATGGACTTCCCCCTGCCCCAATGACATTGCATCATGTAAGACATGGCCAGGTTGCGAAGAACGTTCTTCACTGGAGGCTGCAAAATCCATGCGATGCAACCGCATCTAACTCCCGTATCTGCGCCAAGATATTGATGTAGTCCAGCTGACCGACGCAGCATCTACCACACTCTGCAAGAATCATGCTACTCTACCCAGGGGAGTAGATCCTGACGTCCTTGACACAGCTCCGGTACCATGGTTGTGCGCCCGCGATCTGCCACTACGCACTACTCGTAGTACCGCCCAATGTAGGTCGTTTCTGCTTCTACTAGAGGGCGAACTGGTACTCAGGTTAGGAACAAATTATCAATCATACAGGGATACCGTGGTTTCCACAGACTGCGAAGTGGATTAATGAGAACCCAGATGATGGAACGCGCGGCACCCATGTCATTCTCATTGACCACTGGAAATACCGAACCCCTTTAGTTGCAGAAATGCACCAGCTGTAGTAATGATGGTTGTTCCATCGTCTGGCGCGAAATAGCCCCGCTTACATTAGCCAATAGAACTGCCGCTCCAGGCGGCTGGTAGTTGGTATACAGGGCAGTTAACCGAGAGGTAATCGCGGATACTGGCGGTTTGATTGACTGTGCCAATCCTATGCCCAATTCAATATTGATTCCCTCACATCATTGCCCAACACATTATCTCACCAAAGAAACTTCTCTGAGCAAATTTCAACCGTGTGTTTGCCAATTAGTTGCCCATCGCGTTCGCCGAGTGTTGTCACAATTTTCAAATACCAGAGCCAAGATAAAACTTTTGCTCCACTGAATATTCCGGTCATCCTTCCCATAGATCTTACTAGAACCAAAATGAACAAGCCTTCGTTGAAAAGCCATGACCGTAGACAATTTGTAAAACGATATAGTGGCTTCGAGCCCATGAGGGAGCGGGTTACAGCGCATGCAAGCTGTTGCTCGCCTAGTGGCTCTTGCGACCCATCACATAGTCGTAAGCTCATTTCTACCCACGTGCTGTCTCACAATGCTCTTTTCGGATACTCGGAGTACAATCTCGTATTCTTCTTATGTTGGTAATTTCGCAAAAACATGATAATTTCAGGTAGGCGTTGTTTTGCCTTTGAATAACAAAGAGCTTGGCGTAATCAGTAAGAGTTTCAAAAATAGAATTGAGGTGGCACTCTATCTAGCCTTGATAATATCGGCAGCCTTTTCGCCAATACCATACATGGTAGCCTGAAGATGGCAGGATGGTATAATCGGAATGATGGATGCATCGACAATGGAAAGGTGCTGTGTCCCATACACCATCAACTTATCATTAACACAACCACCTGCATGTTCCGGCATCATAGGACACGAGCCCGAGGGATGGGCCAGAGTGGGTGACAGTGATGCTTTAGAAAGCAACACATCAAAGATTTCTTCATCAGTAGTGTACTGAGAACTAGGTACAGTCTCAGAGATTTGGAAACGGTCGAGTTCAGGTCGGGCCCAGACAGTACGAAAAAAGCGCAGACCAATAGCCATGATGGTACGATCGATGGGGTTTACGAATGCATTGTGTGTGACTTCGGGTGGGCCGGTAGGATTGGAAGCATTGATGTAAACTGTTCCACGTGATAGGGGCTTTTCGACACCGACGAGGCCATATGTGCCGTCCGCGGGCACGGGAAATTCAGCTACAGCAGCATCTGAGCGCTCGAAAATACTTGAAATTGCCTCGCGTTGACGAGCGAAGCCTTTTAGAAGCTTTTCATTATTTTTGTACACAGCCGGCAAGTAGGTTTCGTCCTTTTGATCATGCAGGGTCTTGACAATTGAACCAGTGTCGTTCGTCATATCGGGTAGGGACACAAAGGCCAGGGCATTACCACGAGCATACGTATACGGACCGGTCTTGTTGTGAACATATTCTTCCCAAGCAGAAGCTCTAAATGTGGCGTTGTTTTTTAGAGAGTTCTGGTTGGGAAAGGTGTTGGTTGTGGTGTTGAATATGATAGTTGCGTATGGGTGGTCTTGGAAGTTTGAGCCCACAGCATCAAGCGAAACTCGAGTCTTTATGCCAGCGGCCTCGAGTACCGATTTAGGGCCGACACCGCTTAGCTGTAGGAGCTTGGGTGTTTGTATTGCGCCAACGGCGAGGACAACCTCTTTCTTTGCGAACACGATGGAAGTCCTGTTGTTGGTATCGTCGGTAATCTCAACGCCCCTAGCCATCGTGGGTTCCTTTTTATCATTAAATATAATCTTTTGAGCGGTTGTCTTGGTGAGGATCTTCATGTTGGTACGTGTTCTGATAGGGTCAATATATGCGTACCGCGCATGAGCTCTTCGTCCAGTTTTCGCGTCCATGGTGTTCCCATACCACGAAGGTCCATACGCCTCGCCATTGTTACCGTCAATGGGGAGGTGTATGCCAGTGGCTTTCCATGCCGCCCAATAGCTTTTGATATCATCGTACTGACTGTCGGTGATACTGACAGCCAATGGACCATTCCCATAGGCATTAGAGTCCCATGTGATATTGAACTGCTCGGCAATCTTTGGAGATGGAGGTTGAAAAGCGGTCCCCTTCTCGAAGTATGGTTCCATGCCCTTCCATCCCCACCCATGGTTACCTAAAGCCTCCCATGCATCGTAGTCGGCTGCTGAGCCCCGGTCATATACCATGCCATTGATAACTGATCCTCCACCAAGGACCTTTGCTACAAGGACATTGTATGACGTATTTCCAAGTCCAGGTTCGGGTTTGGACTTAATATTATTCCAAAGTAGTCCAGCGCTTGCAGTGAGATCATTGGCCTTGTATGGAATCATAGTGCCATCATTATCGACCGATTCACCACTCTCAATGACAAGAATAGAGTCTACGAAAGAAAACTTAGTTGCCAAAATTTTATTCTTCCCCAAAATACGTAAACTTACTATTCTTGTTTTCACTCAAACGGTTAGCTACTACTAAACCCGTTATTCCGCCACCAACTATTATATAGTCATACTCTTGAGATACTGAAGCAGCAAGACCAGGCAAGGAAAGAGTGCTGAAGAGCTGAGTAGCCAAAGCCAAACGTGAGAATGTAGGCATATTGAGGCCTTGGTAGATATTAACGAGTGTAAAGTAGGTTATCAGTGATAAATGTCAAGAAATTATGCCTATCAACGACCCCGAACAAAATAACAATCGCCCGGCGTTGTTCGAATGCACTTTAGCACTTCCCCTATATACTACAGCATCGTGGTTCCACTCAGGCCAGCATAAACGAATGAAAGTCGAGACGATGGCCAAGGAGACCACGGGAAGAAATCGAGGGCCCTCTTTTGTTATCGAAGATTGCATGTCATTTTGATTAGCGGGGGTAGATGTATGAATCGACCAAAACGCCAAGGCAAAGGGACGGCTTTAATTTCTCCGTCGCGTTGTTCGAGACAAATGGCCCTGGCGGTCAACGTTGTGCTGGTGTCAGGCTGAGATTCGAGGGCATTTGGACACGGTTCGCGGGATTTTCAAGGGACGTGCGACGCTAGAAATACCAACTAGCAGACATCGAACCTGCGGTTACACAACCCGTGAAAATAGTACTGACCATTTGTAATAAGTAGAGGGCGAAACGATGATTCCAGCTTTCAATAGTAATAAGTTTTCCCTTATTATTGTGACTTTGTATGTCTGGGGTAACCTTTTTGCCGAATCACCTAGGCAACATGCAGCCACGTAGAATGAGTCATGTACCTGGGTACTTCCTACTCACAGACGTTCTCCACCACGGGCCGGCCAGAATCAAGATCGCACGTTGCAAAAGAGATTGCTTGTGGTGCATAACAGCATCAAACTCTACCTAAGTCATGTTAATGAAAATTTCTATTTGGGTCTGGTGCAACACCGCCATCGACCCTTTAGTTACTGAATCTAGAATTGTGCAAGCGATTGGGTCCTCTCACCAATGATCCTGTCTGATCTCAGACGTACCTCCATCACAACATTCATGTCGCCCAACAACTGTGTAGTGGCGTACACTACCAAATCCTAAAAGTACAGGGTTGGCTCGACCTAGAGCCCCGGCGCCTCACTACACCCTGGTCCCTGTATTCATACTCTAGAAGTTGGTCAGTGTCAAAACGCGCCCGGTGCCACGTCGCCGACTAACATGAGTTTTCTCAGAACCCGAAGCAGGTGTTTAAGATTACTATTTGGCATGCAACCAATCATTCAACTTCCATGAACCTCTGACAGAAATAAGTTGACCAATGAATAGGCCATCTACGGCTTTCGCTATTCATGAAACATGCAAATTGACGTCTTGCTAAATCTTACTCACATCGAACTTTTACGCAGCTAGCTTCGAGTTCTGAATATTTTACTCGAGACTAGGAGTGGAACTGCTCTTTGAAAAGGCTTATTTTCATGATACAGACTGAGTTAAGATGTTGCTCCTCATGCCAGGCAAACCTGAGAGATATTCCTTTTACCTCGTGTCACTTTCATATATCCAAATGCTTCGATTTAAAAAGAATCCTCGTCACTAGATTCTACAGGAGCGGCTGTGGTCGGTGCACTCAATCTATTATTCTGGCAAAGACGGTGAAAATAATATTAGCTTTTCACAATCCTATTCGTTGGTGCAATTTATTGCTTCGAGATTCCACTTCCTCCGCATCGCTATCATGAATAATTTTACCAACAAAACTCGGCGTATTTGCGATTCATAGCGCCCCACTGCTAGCCACACTCCCTTTACGAGCGTCGTGTTGCACAAGCGTGGGGCTTTAATATACCTTATGCAGCATTTTACCACTAACAATTCAGCCAAAAGATGGACCGTGCCAGGATCGCAAGAAATAAGCCGGGGGCTCCAATTATCCCAAACCATCCATAACCGCGATGACCATGTGGACATAATGTGTCTGTGGTGGCCTATCGGCACGAATCCTGCAACACCACCGAAGAGGAGTCGATATATACCATAGATAAAGTCGCAAAAGTAAAATATCTGAAATATCCCTTTACTTTTCGAACTTCTGACTAGACCACAACACCTGCGATGAACAATGACCCCGCAGAAACAGCACCGCAGGGATGGCCAGATCAACGGCTCAAAATCCTTATCCCTACCTGGATCCTCTTGATCATCAGTACAACATTTCTTGTCTGGAGAGTCATATATGGAGTTATGCAAAAGCGTAGATTCCTACTATGTGATTATTTGTTGATCATCGCCACCGTGAGTAGTACTGTCCACCCAATCTATGTGCTGGCAGGTCTGACGATGTTAGCTACTAAACATCACAGCGACATCACTCGCACAGGTTGTAGTTCACACCGGGCTTGGACGTCACATTCTGGACCCAACTGTTCTACCTAACATCATGCGATATGCATACTACCTCTGGATGACGCAAATTATCAATATTATCGCAGTCGCATTCCTGAAGTGGTCCATATGTGCATGGCTCCTGATACTCAACTTCTCCAAAATCTATCAGACTATTGTTTGGCTTTCAATCATAATGGTCACAGCCTTTAACTTTCTTGCGCCGGTTTTGACACTCTTTGGTTGTAGCCCGCTTGAAGCCAATTGGAATTATCGGTACCAGCCAAGGAGATGTTGGGCAAAGGGTACTCTTAAGCTCTCATACACCCAGGGCATTTCCAACATAATCACCGATGTCGTTTACATGGCTGCCCCGCTGATATATCTGTCACGGGTACAGCTTTCAGAGAGAACACAGTTAGGCATTCGCATCGTATTCCTCCTCAGTGTACCGTAAGTTCTCCAATGAGGTCATCGCCTCGAAATTCTTGAGATTGCAACTAATTCTGATCTATCAGGGCTACTGTATGCTCTATATTCAAGACTATTGAATTAAAAGCCATAACCAAAACAAGTGACCCGACTTGGGATGGCGTCGATCTCAGCATCTGGTCACAGTGTGAGCTCTCACTCGGAATACTCATCGCTTCTTTACCCCCACTCCGCAAAGCCTTCGACCACCTGTTCCAGCGCTTCCTCCCCTCGACAATGAAATCTTCTCGCAACACACCAATGTATGGCTATGGCCAATCAGCCCACGGAAATATTCGGATGGGCACGTTCCAGAGCAGCAAAGCTTACCATAGCCGTATCCGCGGTGAATCGATACTTGATAATGATAGTGATAGCGATCGCGCAATTCTTGAAGAAAAGGGAGGTCAGATGCCTGGAATCATGAAAACCACACAAGTCACGGTTACAGAAGCAGGTCCTTCCGACAGGAATGACTCAGAGGCGTCAAGAAAGCCAAGCCAAGATTGGCCAGAACCAAAAGGACAGAATGACAGAAATCATGTGACTTGAAAGCAGAATCGCTGATGGAAACTGCGCACCTGTAAACTCTATATATCCTTATCAATACTACACTATCGCAAGACAACATCCGTCGGAACTTGGATCGCCAGTGTCACAAGATACCTATAATACGGATATACTAATGGTCCCTTGCGCCTCCCCAGGGCTTTTTGTGTTACCTTGGGCTCCAGATATCTTCCTACTTTATCATTCCAGCCTTTTTGAACATGTCAAAAGCGTCCCACCACCCATCTTCAGGCTTCGCCTCTTCTAAAAACCCAGTGCTCCTTAGTCTATCTAAGCTGAGTTGCCTATCAAACGTCAGCCAATACCCATAGCCATCAAGCTGCCCCGCATTCCATATATCCACTCCTTTCACTCCGGCCTCCTTCAGGCTGCGTTCATTATTCTTGATAAATTCACTAGGCTTTACATCACTAGCACTCGCCTTATCAGATGGTGCAACGCCTTCCAGTCCAAACCAGCCTGCAATTTGTGGCCAGCGCTTGCGCATCGATGATGGTGTAGCTGTGTCAGCGACATTAAAGATGCGTTCCCGGAATTGATCAGGATGCAAAGATGCATAT
This sequence comes from Ophiosphaerella herpotricha, assembly GCA_028458525.1. NCBI lineage: Eukaryota > Fungi > Ascomycota > Dothideomycetes > Pleosporales > Phaeosphaeriaceae > Ophiosphaerella > Ophiosphaerella herpotricha. The sequence goes on from JALNQK010000140.1 coordinate 48,744, forward strand.
ATGGCTACACGCGCCAATGTCGTCGCACTCGTTTCGGTGTATGAACAATCGTACCCGGCTTTCACGCCCGGAAATGCGACTTCCGCGCCCTCGCCGTGAACAAGCTTATACGCACACAGATACACAGCCCAATGGCCTGCTAACGAGTAACCAGAGCCATTGGGTGTAAAGCCGATGATGGCATCGGGAACCAGCTCACACCACGTCCAGGGCTCGTTGAATGATTCTTGATAGAGCATAGCACGATAGTGGGGGTAGGATACCGTCTTGAGGTAGTCGGCTGGTAGTTTGTCGGCCATTTCTTCAACCAAGGGCGCTTCGAAAATTCCGTCCGGACGGTAGATGCCATAGCCCTGTTTAGCGATGAGTTGAATGGTCTGGGCAACCGGGGGAACAATGCTACGAAGGAGTTTCTCACCCTTGTACCGCCGGGGTACACGAAAAATTGGAACTTATGTGACAATCTTTTGACAGCGCGCACTACGCGCCGCATCATGCCAACATTGATTTCGACTTCCCTTTCCTGATCTTTGTCTTCTTTGAAGGCTATGGCTGGGTATTAGTCTTAACTCGTGGCCAGTGGGATTTCCCAGGCCTGGGACGTACCAAAGTAGTATACATGACTGATGGACGCAGCATTATGTACCTTTTCATCTATCAACCTTTCGAACTCCGTGTCTTCACACTGCAAATTGACGCCTGACAAAAGGCATAGCTCGGGCCGACTAGGTACGTGGCCCGGCCAGAAAGAATCCTGGAGACTCAAGGGTCTATTTACGAGAGCCGTGATTTTGCGGAAAGGCGATTGAAGTGGGTATGGTTGGAGGAGCTGATTTACTACTGACCAGCCAATGAGGCCTGAAGCACCAATTACAAGTGCGTGGCATTCAGGAGAAGTCATTATGAGAGTAATTTGTGTCTGGCTAAGAGATGTTATCTATTTTTAAGAAAAGATATATATAGGCTGACTTATTCCTTCACTGATATGAATTGGTTTTGAGTAATAATGAGTCGAGAGCAAACTATCCCTAAATAGACTTAATGTGGTCGGAATGGGAAAAGATTGTCATTATGACGTCTTAGCTTCTTCTTTAGAATCCCAAGAGAAAGAAATTCCAAGTCCATCAAAACAAGAACATCGCTTTTATGTTCGTTGCTATTAGGATATTGAAATACATATTGGGAAGAGACAAGCATGCGAACGGTGACCTTTTGTGTAGGTATGATTGTTCCAAGTGTGTTGTACTGAGTGTGATAGAGGAGAGATTAGAGTTGGACAACAGCGCAACCAAAGAACTAGACGAAGAGTCACTATCAACCATAACCAGCAATTCGAACACCAACACCCAGATTGTATGTGCGAGCGTTGCAATAGTGACCAGCATCCGAAATAGAGGCTTGTAGGACGAAACGTTTTCGGTGGGCATTGCAATTAGGATGGGATCCTGCGAGCGATGAGTTAGAAGCGACGCAAACGCCGCATGCGCGGGCTCGCCGATCCATGCTCGCATGGGCGCTCCAAGATACCTTGGTAGATACGGATCCGAATTATCAGAGCAGCGAAGTGTCGCCCGAAAGACATCCCTCCCTTGCGTCCAGCGCCCATGCACGGAAGCGAGACGCAAGAAAGAGCAAAACAAGGCGTCAGACCGTTGTTCCGCGAATCTGATCCTGTTTCCACTAGGCCGTGCTGGAGCAGCCATGTAAGGGATCTAAAAGGTCACATATTAGTCAATAGAGGGCATCCGTTCAGACGGGGTTGCAGAGGAAATTGAACGTACCATAAGCAACCGGTGGCGGAGAAATCCTACGTTGGTGGCAACTTGAATGGCAGCTTCGTCTCCGCCGTCTTGAAAAACTGCTCCAATTATGGCTTCCAAGGTAATGGCAACTATCTTGGGTGATACCATGGGTAAGCTGTCAGCCAAAAGAACGCAGCGATCGATACCAATCTCAAAGCCACGTTGAGCTAGTGCCTCGTTAGTTGTCAAATCATTACGCGGTATAGTCCATTGTTCTGGAGAATATCTGTGCCCTAGCTTTATCAATGATGACATGTTCGATTATGGGCACCATGACACACCGTTGTTGCAGTGGGCAAACCAAGCGGCGCAGAGAATCTTAGCAAGTACTGCGTCACCCAGTATAGCCAGTCGTTTGTTATTGCTCAGTCAACGAAAATTATTGTTGTGCAGAGCTGCAATATGTGGGGAAGTCATTTGTACAGCTTCTGCGCTGATAATCTTTTTAGTAAAGGTGTAGTCGATCAGTTCCTCAACCCCGCTTGCTAATGCCTCTGCGTTTTTCATGATGAGAATCTTGACCTCAAGAATCCGAGAAATAACCGTGAGGGTTTCGAAAGATTGAGGGAACAATATCGGCGAACCTGCCGTCTTATATGTGCATGAGGCTTTACATTCCACGCGTTTCGCGCTTGTGGTTTGTGGGATGCTTGGAATGTACTTGTTTCAACGAGTCGCTATTGTTGTGACTAGATATATGGATATAATGCATGAAATGATTAGACCTTGATATGTAAAAACTTAAATGATGGTTTCGTGCTGCCTCATATCTCAAGCGTGCTTCAGTACCTTTGTATTTACAGATGATGCCCCAGTATCTATACAAAAACATTCGATGCCAAACTCCATGCAATATGCATAAGTAGATTGGGGAAAATAACGCCCAGTTCATATCCCTAAAACTCGATGCTTCCAAGAAGCTTCATCATATCCTTTTGCTTTCGCATTCGTTTCATTGATACTGTTTCTACCGGCGGGGTTGGTGCATTCCGTTGAGTCGTAACTATATCGGAAGTACTTTGTGGAACGCCTGGCTCACAGCTGGGGATATGAGGCCTCGGAGGTGGGGACTTATTTCCTGGGATTCTAGCGGGAGCTACTGGAGGTACGTTTTGGTGCGAGGGCGAGTGGGAATAACGCAATAAGGGAGTTGGTTGGAAAGAAGAGGAAGATTCGGAAGAATCATCATGATTTCCTAGCGATGATGAAACTACAATCTTGTCCGGTACGTGCGCGTCAGGCACTGTAAAAGACATTGGATTTGTGATGGTATGACGCGTAATGATAGGCTCCTGTGTGACAGCAGGCTTCCGTTTAACGCTGGACTCTGTAGTTGCGTGAACTGGCGCAGGTCTACGTCTCGATATAGCAGGGAGCTCTGTTACATTTGTCTTATAGCCGACATGTCGGTAAGTCTCTGGTTGCTGGTCTGCAACATGCATTGGTCTATATTGAGTTGACCTCGATAGATATCCTGGCGGCGAGCCTGGGGAATCGGCAGGCAATTCAACTGGAAAGCGAAGGTTACCTAGAAGTTCGGCGACCTCTCGAGGTTGATCCTGCGTTGCTTCTGGTGATTCGACTTTCTCTAGGGTTTCATCAGAGAAATCATATGGATTGACTGGCCCAAGAGAGTTCGTTCCACTCATGAAGACAGTGTCGCCTGCCAACTCTGGAGTGCAGGTGTGATGTGGCATGTTGTAAGCTCTGATCTCCTGAGTCTGAGTAATAGTATTATAATCCTGGTACGAAGCATCTTTTGAATCCCGTTCCGGACCAGATTGTGTGCTCGTTGTCGTGAAGTCTCCGTATGACTTTTCATCAAGCCACGGTTGTGATGCATGCGCCAGGGTGGTATAGGACGGAGGACTGCACCAAGGTGTGTCTATGTATGGTGTAAGGTTAGAAGGAATAGAGTTTGTTCCAGCTGGAGTTGAGGATAAAGAAATAGGGGTCGAATTCCCTGGCGTGCCGTAAGGATTGGGGTAATGAGAAGACCCTAGCACTGGTAAGCCATGATCGTATATGGTATACCCCTATACATACTTGGTCTAGTTTCAACGGGGTTGTGGTTGGTCGAAGCCTGTTTGGAGACTACCGGCCGTCGATGTCTCGATAAGATATCATCGAAGAATGTGGTGTCGATGTAGTCCGGCGGCTCGAGAGATGTAGTTACATCCTCTAGGCGCTGCAAGTAGCTCAGCACGTTAGACAACTGCTGATGACAGGCCATCAGCACCGTCGTTCTGTTCACCAACTTTTCGTGATCTTTGAAAACCCATCGCACACGAGTCTCCCATCGAATATCCCCAGTTGCTTCCTGTTCTGAGCGAGCACGCTCCACCCATTGTCCAATCTCGTTGAGGCCCGACTTAGTATTCGTTATCGCATTCCTGACCCATGGAAGTTTAGTTGGGGTGCTGGTCAGTTTGCGCTGGACAGATTCGACGTTGAGCAGCCGCTCAACTTCATTGAGATCATCACGCACGACCCTGATTGTGCGCACAAACACCTCGTTCTCGCTTCCGACTTCGTTAACGCGTATTGCAAGGTCGGCAAACTTGAAAGCACTCCCAATGCTGGCAAAGACCACCCCTAGGCTAAGTGCCTCCATGGTGGCATGCTCTCAAATAGCTGTCAATCCAAGGCTGAAAGTTCTATGGTAGCAGTTATACAAACCAAGGTCAATACGATTATGGGTACCTAGACGATGCAAGCTTTATGTGACGGCAAGATGGCAAGTCCCAATGCTGGAGCTGGGGGATTTGAAGAACCCCGAAAACTTGCCAGTGGACACGGCTGGAGTGCTGCCGTGTGGGAACCCCTCCAAAGGCCTAGCCAGCACGAGGCTCCTGGAGAGTCTGGGCGTGGGCTGTGTTTAGGCTTTGCAGCGTGCATTCAGCCACGCACTGCACGTGAGGCTTTTAGTGCGGGACAGCCACTTTCATTGGTTTTGAGAGACACGGCTGGCGGCACGGCTGGCGATACTAGTGATCAGAAAAGCAACGCGGGACGGCTGTGTTGATCGTTGTGTGGCTTCGGCTTGTTTGAAGAGTGACCCCGAGTTGGCTTGACGATTCACACTAGCCCGATACGGCGCCTAGCAGCAAAAGCGACCAATTGGAGAGATCAAGGCTTGCTCGCATGTTTAAATTACACCAATCAAGGTGGGATGTTTTTCACAGCGGCCCAAATTACTTACCTTCAGCTCACGTTCACCCAACCAACTCAGATAATCGTCATGCTGCCACGACCTCCGCATCAAAAAGCAGCCTAGGAGGCTGGAGAATCTGGCTTTGATCGCTTATAGTTTGCAACAAGGCTGGAAATGTGACGAAACCCCCACGCCGGCTTGCAAAGTCGAATCGAAACGAACCAGGCTGGGAGAAGAGGAGGAAAGCTAGGTTAGCTGAATGCGTGAGAATCATATCTAGATTTTTCTGACGCTGACCGCCGCCGGCGCCTGTCTGAACAAATGGTGCTACGATGGAGTCGAGCTCCGCAATGATGCTCGAGAAAGACTGAGCACGGTTGGGATCCTGCGCGTTCTTGCCAAACTGTTGCTGTAGCATGGCAGCAGTAAGGACTTTCCACTTGCTATACATGGATGCCTGCGCTAAAGTCTCATGTTAGCCGGCAAAAAATTCAGATTGGGACCGTAAGATACTTACCATTCGAGCTGGTCATCATAGCAGAAAGCCGAGAGATCTCCGCAGGCAAAAGGCTTACATCCTGTTTCTGTCCACCCGTTGTTTTGGATAAAACAACCCATGCAATGACAAGACGAAGAGAGTCCTGTCTAGTCGAAGGATTCGAAAGGCTATTCAGGAGCGCGGAACTGCTCAAGCCTGTTGCTGAAGCGACGTTACGCAGGAAACCCTCATTGAAGCCAGAGTCCAATGGGTCGAAATGGTAGTAGGTTCGAACGTGGTCTTTGATCCTGTCCCGGATCTTGGATATATGACCCGTAATTTCGTCGTCGGCGACAGGCTGCGGAAGGAAATGGTCGATGTTGCTCGGCACCTCACTAGCTGCTGCAACTGGGCCTTTTTCACGCCCCGAAGCGTGGGTTGTGGGTGGAAGATGATTGATCGCATATGTGTTTCTTTGTTTATTTTTCTGGCGACGCAAAAGGAAGAAGAAAATGGCCCCTGCGATTAACACTCCGCCAAGAAACGCTCCAACCGCTAGTCCAGCAGCGGGACCAGCTTGAAGACCAGAACCTTTGCCATGTGAAGCTTGTGATGGCTTTGCAGTTCCAGAAGCCAGCAAAGTGGCAGCCGGCCCAGTAGTTAAGGGATCAGTGTTGGCCGTTGCGCTTGGCGACGTGGTCGTAGATGTGCAAAGAATGCTATTAACGATGTTAGGAGTTGCGATGTTTATAAGCTGGCATTGATTAGCCTGGCCATCGATTGTCTGTGTTCGTGAAGCCGCTTGAGCGGCTTGAGAATTTGAAGGTGCGGGTGCGGATGTGCAAGGAATGCTATTGAAGATGGCAGGAGTTGCGATGTTTATAAGCCGGCATTGATTAGCCGGGCCATCGATTGTTTGTGTTTGTGATGCCATATTGGGGTCCGTCGTCGTCGGGGGCAATTACGAGGAGCAAACATGGTTCATGTTCGCTCTCATACCGCTTCTATATGGTTTCCGGTCGGCCTTGCAACATTCTGCGTCTTGCTACACTCCATGCACGCCCCAATCATGCACAATCACAGCCAAAGTTCAGCTACTCGCCGGATGCGGCAGAATTTGACGAGGCAGTGCTCACGGACCCTCGATACTTCCAAACATCATCCAATGAAGTAACCCATGGCGGTCGATTCCTAAGCCAGCCATCAGCACGAACACAATATTGGTATGGCCGCTCCTGCATGGCGCTTTGAAGCTTGTGTACGGTTTTAGTGCCAGGCTATTGATGGGACCACACAGGGTTGCATTCCCACAACGCGCATTACTACGGGTTGACTGGTACGGTTCGCCTCAAAGCTGAACACTACGGGCTTCGCGAAGCTTGATTCTCAATCAATGAGGGCTTTGGCTCATATGCGGCCTCACATGCGCTCTTCATAATTCACAGAGCCTCGCCTTCCCCATACCCTGTATCTACTCTCAACTATTACCGATTTATCAACCTGGCCTAGAGCATACAAAGACTTCCTCCAAGTTTAATCGACTGAAAATTCATCGTTCAACACAAGCCATTTTGTGCCTCTGGCGATCGCCAGTCAAGTTGTGTATAATGGCCCAACTGGGAGAGCGGCCAGACTTGGTAGTATCTATTGATTTTGGCATGACATGTATGTAAAAGTTGCGGACATTGGATGTAATACCTTGGTTAATGAATGTTTTTTTTTCTAGGTACGGGTGTTGCATACTGCAATGTAGCTGAGGGATCTGATGCTGTCAGACACATTCAAAAATGGCCCGGCAGAACACAAGCAAACGAGAACAAGGTGGGAAGATGTTTTCTGTGAGGATACAAGTATGTTGATTACAATAAGGTTCCCTCATTACTTGTATATCCGCATGGTTCCCCGACGCCTTCATCATGGGGATTTCTCGCGGAGAGCGCGCAGAAAATAAGTGATGCGCAGCACGAGAGTCGAGAGTGGTTCAAAATCATGCTCGACGAACAGCTCCTAGAGAAAATGCGACGGAAGTCTGGCGACTCATCTAAAGTTCCGCAAATACATGAAGTAGAAAAGTGGTGGGTCGTTCCGAACAATTTCAATAATTTTCTGTCACTGCTGACAAGCTGTGAAGGTACACAGATTATTTTCAGTGCCTCTACCGCTCGATAGAGGGGCGTCTTAAAGGCGGGCTCGCGAGTCGATGGGAAGATGCAAAGATCGAGTTCATCTTCTCCGTACCCACAACGTGGAAGCCGGTACCCACAGTCGAACGATTTCGAAAGATCATATCGCTAGCCGGCTTTGGCTCGTATCCTACACATATTGCCAGTATTGGGTTGACTGAGGCGGAAGCTGCTGCCGTACACACTGCGCGGAGTATGCCAGGCATATTTCAGGTATGGCATGGGTACCATAGCCTCCTAGTGGCACACGATTGAATCTTGACTAGGAAAACCAACTGCTCTTTGTATGCGACGTAGGCGGTGGCACGACGGTGAGGCAACAGATGTTATGAGGTGCTGTGGTTCTTGCTGACGTATAACAGGATCTCTCAGTTTTCCGCGTGAAGAGCACCTTCGGAAATTCTTTGAATCTCGAGCAAATAGATGTAGTGTTTGGCGCAACGATTGGCGCGGCGCAACTCGATACTCTCTTTGAAAATTACATCCTCCAGCGATTAAAGTGTGCCGACCAGATCCTGCCTATGGGATTACCAGACTTGACTCAAACCGCTTGTGAAATAAGAATCAGCACACAGTACCAAAAGTATGTGCGGTAAAGTGGTTCTGTGGAAAGAGCTAATGATTCCTAGTGCAAAGTGCGACTACGGATCGGAAGATTGTACGGCGGACACGGACACCTACAGCGTGCCAATTCCTAAACTTGATCGATCGTATAGAAACAACCAATATGGAATTAGCCTTGGCGAAATATCCTTAAACAGGTCCGTTTTGGAAATAATACCGTGGACTAAGAACGAAAAGTTAACGTGGATATCAGGGATGATCTAAAGGACTTTTTTGATTTGCAGGTACATGAATTTGTAAAGCTGGTAAATCTTTCAAGTTGGACTTACACATGCTAGATATCCAAGCTATTTGACATGATTGATAAACAACTCACTCGTATTCAGCAAAAATTACCAGGCGAACAAATAGTAAGTCCTAGGCCTAAGGTTCCTTGAGATGCATGTTACAGTGGACTAAGTATCATCACAACAGTCTCATTTAGTTCTATCTGGAGGCCTCGGTAACTCCGCATATGTTCAAAACTGTCTGCGCAATCGTTATGCATCGGGCAACACATCACACTCCAACGCGCAAAACATGCGGATCCGTGTCGCGCCTGATCCACAGCTCGTCGTTTGCAAAGGAAATGTCGCAGACCGAGTCCAAAAGTTAAAAACCGGCCAATCTGTTCTTAGTTGGCGCTGTTGCCGAGCATCATACGGAACCATGTGCAAAATGGTACATGACCCACGAAATCCTAGTCACTTTGGTTTGAGGACTGAGAAGGACCCACTGGATGGAAAACTTTACGTCGTCAACTGCGTCGATTGGTTCATCAAAAAAGTAAGTCAGATCGGAGTGGTTTGCTTTCTCGTTAACCTAATATCCCTCAGGGCGAGCCAGTATCAAGCGATCATCCCATCGAACGCAGCTTCAACCGCAAGTGCCCGCCCGTTAGCGCCGCCGTTCCAAACCCCACCCGAATTTTCCCCACCGAAGTTGTATGCACAGAGGCCGACAAGTCACAGCTGCCCGTCGTGCTGAACTCTTGTAAGTCCCCCCCTTGAGCCTCCTCATTCAATTTCCAACCTAATATGCCATGGCCTAGCCTGCCGCATACTCTGCAAAGTTGAATCAGACTTCTCCTCCATCCCACTCAGCAACTTCAAGCTCAAAAATCGGCATTGGTGGAACTTAGGCCCCAAATACCATCGCATCAACTACGTTGTCAAAGTGAACCTTGGGCCTGCAGATGTGTCGTTTGAGCTCTGGCATAGTGGAGTCAAGTTATCCAAAGATAACACTATTAAAGTCGAGTTCCAGGCTTCTGCACCCCCAGACCCATCGGAAGCTGATCTGCCTATGGATTTCCCCATGAGTGGATTGCCCGCTTTGCATAGTCAGCAGGGAGCGAACAGAATGGGTACGACGAATCTGCGTGGAAGGAGGCCGGTGCCAGGGTGGGAAAATAAGAACGCCGCACAGATGCATGTTATGCCTTTGCAACAGAACGGATCGATAGTTTGGTGAGCATAGTATTCCAATTTACAAATTCAAATAGCAAGTTTGGATTCATCCACTCCTTCCTTAAAGCAGCCAGTGAACAACACGATTGTCTCGATATCCTCCGTAGGTATTTAAAGTGCATAGGTTTCAGAAGTTGACAGACTTACCGTGCCGTAAAAACGGACAGGCTAGAAAATACACTAGAACTAAATCACGGCGGTCGGTTATTACTACAAACAGAATGCATTCAACCTCTAGCCATCTCGTATATTTAGACATCCGATAACACCTTTACTGACCAACCGAGCTACCGTCAACAATCATTATATCGTAGACTATTCAAGTTGCAAAGGTTCCAAAATGCAACTAGCAAACACTGATTCTTGCACTTTCAGATTTTACGTGTTTGATTAGCTCCGTTAGTATCTGGTCTAGCTTGCATCGTGAGCCAATTCTAAACACACCCGCCAGGAGCCCTCGGATAAGCGTTTTTACCACGCACCCATACAGTCAGAATCAACCAAGTCGTCTAAGACCTCATATGCAAACAACGCCCATCCACCCCACCGTCCATCTTTCTTCTTACAGCTTTTCTCTCCCCCTCCCCAATACATCCCCCCGCCGCCTCACGTCCACATCCCTTGGCCCGTCCCCCCGAAACCTCGTGGTAACAACCCACTCGCTGACCCCTTTCCTCCCCACAACTTCTTCCCCCGCCCAATCCAACGTCAAAACAGCCGTGTCCTTCCCCACGCCGACGCCATCCTGCTCCGACTCCCCGTACTCGCCCTTGCCCAGCACCACGGGCGAAATACACGCGTCGGCAAACGGGACTTCGGGGGCACCGGCGTACGTGCGCGGGGCAGACAGGAAGTCCATGAGCGCGGCACGCTCGGCGGCGAGGGCTGTCGGGGGTGGGGCCGGGGTGCATGTGCGAGGCGCGAGGTACGGCGCGATGAGCGCGGTGAGGAAGAATTGCGGCGGAAACAAGATAATGCGGTTCTCGCGCGCGAGCTCGAGCCACCTGTGCGGCGGCAGGAAGCGTGCAGCCGTGTGTTCGATGCCGCCGTCGTGCGTGGGGTGCGGGATCACGAGTTCGCCGTCGCCATTGGCAGACGGGGCGTTGGACCCCAGAGGCAAAAAGTACAGATACATTTGCGTGCTGAATCGCCGCGGCACAGTCGCAGGCGTAATCCAGCGCGTGAATGGGATGAGGCCTGCTGCATCTGGTTCGGCGCCCCAGGTCGCGAGCAGATTGGTGAATTTCGTGGTTCCGGCGTGCACGGCGCGGCGGCCAGCTTCGCGGTCGGCGTCGGAGATATCAGTGAAGAGTTTTCCGGTTTTTTGGGAGGTGGCGAGGAGGATGCCGCTTTCTTCGAAGGTCTCGCGGATGGCAGCGAGGCGGTATGCGGGGCCGTCTTGGTGGCGGGCGGGGTGGTTGATGTCTGGGATCTCGCCGTCGTGGGTTTTGCTTAAGGCGCCGCCCGGAAAGACATGCGCAGCTGCAAAGCTGGAAGCCTTCTTGATGCGGTGCAGAAGTAAAATTTGGTTGGTTGGTGAAATCAACAAAACGCTGTGGCGAGTTAGCAATGATCAGTACCATTTGAATCGTGGGGTGAGGGATGTTGAAGCCAGACATGCCTCGAGCTTGGTACTGGGACTGTAGGAGTCTTCGGTTTCTTTTTGGCTGGTTGATGATCCGATGGTGCTGACATGTTGCGCGTTTGTATCGGAATTGATGTTCTTTTCCTGAAGCTACAACGATTGACGCTTGTAATAGAGCGATGTCGACAGGTAATGTTAGGAAATAGGCGTCGAGGTACACGCAGGCTTGAAATACTAGATATAATGAGGAAGGAGAAGGTAGAAGAAGTGCGTGTCAGCATATTTAGCCATGACACGAGCCGACAATGATCGTTGGCGCGCCATCGTGCCCGGCTTCTGTTACAAGACGTTGAAAATCGCGGGGAGATGCCGAGGTTGAAAGACGAAACTTGCCATTTCTGACATCGCGTACAAGGGCCAAGATGCACACTAGCCTGGCATTTGGTCCTAGTCTACACCTTGCCAATAACATGAATAGACAATATGTGTCGTGGTATCATTTGCTTTTAGATCTATCTCATCCCCATTTCCCCACATGTAGCCCGTCAAATCATTTATAAATGCAAAATCAAACAAAGGTCAGCTCACCAACGCCATTTCAATGCTAACTCGGAACATCATTACTAATTGTCTACGAGTAGAGCTTCTTATCAAAGCTGTGTAGGCCATGGACGTTGCCTTCAGCCTGCGCACTAGCAGTTCGCAGCTCAAACCGAACGGTGCCGTTGGCCACACCTTCACGTAGCTCTGTGATGCTCCTGACGCCGATATCCTGTAGCGAGTGCTGGACGCCGGCCATGAGGTACGGAACAAATTTGGTAATTGAACCGCGATCCTGGACAGATCCAGACACACCCTGGGCAACAAGGACACGGTCACCCTCGGAAAAGTAGCGTGCAGTACCTGCATTGCTGGCCTTGGCATCTTTGCTGCCGGCTCCCGCCTTCTTGTCTTCCATAGCGGCGATACTTCCCATACCACGGTAAGCCTTCACAAGCTGACCATCGCGGCTAACAAAGTACTCTCCTGGTGATTCGGTGGTGCCGGCAAGAAGACCTCCCATCATGACAGTGGATGCGCCCATGGCAAGGCCCTTCACAATATGACCAACGTTCTGGATACCACCGTCAGCGATACAGGGCACACCAAAACGCTTGGCAAAGGAAGTAACGTTATAGACGGAGGTAGCCTGGGGCCTACCAACGGCCATGACCTCTTGAGTGATACATGCACTGCCGCTGCCCATGCCAATGCGGAGACCATCAGCACCAGCAGCAATAAGCGCTGCGGCTTGATCCCGAGTAACCACATTTCCGCCAATTACGTCGAGGCCAGGATACTTCTCCTTGATGTACTTGATCATGTCCACTTGGTACATGCTGTTACCCTGGCTGCTGTCGAGAACAACAATATCGAGACCAGCATCCACAAGTCTCTGTAGACGGATTTTATCTTCAGGACGTGTTCCAATGGCTGCTGCGGCAATGAGCTGCTTGGACTGAGGAAGCTTGGAAGCGAGCGGGAAGTTGAGGTTCTTCATCAAATCAGAGCGAGATAGGAGCGCGATCAGGTTGAAGTCTCCGTCTACAATAGGAAGTTTGCCCTTCTTCGACTTGTTGAGAATATCGTTTGCTTCCTTTAGGTCGATGCCGTGGGGCGCGGTTACAAGGTCCGTGGACATGACGGCAGTGACTGCGTCGTCGAGCTTATCGTGGAATTGGATATCTCGAGGTGTAATTATGCCAACGAGCTTGGAGCGGAGAGTGCCATTTTCTGAAGAATATCGTCAGCAAATAGGCTTGGTTTATAAAAAGCAGCAAATAGCAGTCGATTTTCAAGTCAGATAAAATACATGGCTCCACAGCACGACGGAATCGTTGCGGATGAACGAAAGTTATTTTGTAGGGTTGATCATCACGGAAAAGGCGCAGAGGCGAGGGATGCTTACCAGTGACTGGGAAACCCCCAAAGCCCCACCTCTCCTTGAGCGCTTTCGCCTCGGCAACCGTTGTCGTGGGCGAGATGACGACAGGGTCGAGGATGAAGCCGTTCTCGAAACGCTTGACTTTGCGCACCATTTCGGCCTGATCGTCCTGAGAGCAGTTGTGGTGGATCACACCCAGACCACCGAGTAGTGCGAGGTGGATAGCCATGTTGTGTTCAGTGACTGTGTCCATTGGTGAGGAGACAAAGGGCGTCTTGAGGGTGATGCGCTTCGTAATTGGAGTGTCGAGGGTCACGTCGATGGCGGGGAAGCCTACATGGACTGTTAGGCGGGCTTGGTGCGTGTCGCAGAGCGAACAAACCAATGTAGCCGGGAAGCATGAGGAAGTCATTGTAAGTAAGACCACCATTCTTCTTGGAGTCAATGAGCGTCTTGGCGTCGATACCATCACGCTCAGGATACTCATTTTGAAGCACCTCGAGGGCCTTGGCAAAGTCCAGGGCGCTGGCGGTAGAGTTGGCCATGGCGTCGCCGTTGGAAATGGGCATTCTGAAAGAGAAAGTATACTTCTTGAGAACGGAGAAGTACGATAGAGAGATGACGGCAATGAAACAGACCGCAGTTGGTGAGCAACTTGGGCCGGGGAAATATCCGGTTTCCCAAGAAGAGAAGTAAGACGAGAAAGCTGGAGAGGAGAATTTGTGGTGGGCAGGGTGGTCCGTGCGGGACCGGACATGTGACCCCGCCTTTAGCGTGTGCGGTGCGCGTAGGTGTCGCGTCTGGCGCAGCGATGGCTACCTGTATGTCAATGTCAATGGCCTTGGTTGACTGCATTGCGGTGTTTTGGTTAGACAGGGCCATTTTACTCGAGGCGGGCGGACGGGAGGCCGGGCGAGCACGTCGGCGTAGGGGTGGTGGCTGGCACTCGACAGCGCAAACATGGCAGCCCAGCCCTTGCACAGGGCGACGACTGCATCACGTGGTGCTGGTACATCGACAGAACGCGGAAGAGAATGCGCAGACGACGAGCAGCCGTCGGCAAATGTCATGCTGGAGGGCATTTGGGCCTTGTTTGGGCGTGCTTGTTGTCGACGTGTGGCGAGAGCTGGTCTGGTGGTTTTGGTAGCGCCGGCGTGGCTCGGTTACCACAACAACGCCCAAAGCTTGTTCCCATGCGTAAACAGCCGTGCACCCTCTATCCGCACATTTCCACTTTCAGGTCCCACGCCGCTACGGCTTCAGTCTGTTCGATATCGCCCTCGGAGCATTCGAGAGACGTCATTTTTCTCTCCGTCGTGCGCCGTTTGCCCTGCCCGGCTCCTGCAGCACAGTTGGCGCGTTTTGAACGAGTTTTCCACAGGCAGGCACCTTCGTCTCACCTGGTCTCTGCAACGGCCTCACCCACGGCACCCATCTATATCGCATTCTTCGCTGCCGCACGACATATGTCACGCAATTCGCAGCCGCAATAGCACTCGCCACCAAACATTGCAGCTCCCGCCATGAGCTACTCCTCATATTCCCCTCGAACCCGCCTCGGGCACCAGGCGGCCTCGCCCTCCCCGCTGCGACACACCTCAATCGCATCGAATGGCTCCTCGGCACACTCGGCCGCCAGCAATCAATACCCACCAAGCCGGTCCAGCACACAGTCCAGCACCGCTTCAGCTGGCTACGAAAGACCCGGCCACCGTCGAGGCCTGAGCGAGGCCACCGCACTCTCACAACCACGTGAGGGCTATTTTGCCCCCGAGGATACCAACCCAAGCAATGCCTTTGCGAATGTGCGCAAAGCGTTGAGGCCATTGCAGCATGCTCCCCAGAGCCCGCCATCTTCTCCGGAGAAGCCGACACCGCCCGCAGTAGGTATCCCATCCCACTCTCACACGCGGTCGCAAAGCGTAGAAAATATGCGGCACGCGCCCTTCGACGGCTCTGGCTCGCCACCCGCAAAGCCACGTCCGCTGTCAATAGCAATCTCCCGCGCAGACTCGATTCGTGCCCCTATGCGCGACCACTCCTCGCGGCCCCTTTCCACCCACCTCGAGCGACCAGCATTGCAAAGCCTGCAAAAATCATCGACAGGACATATGCGCACATTGTCTAAGTTTGCCGAGTCTGGGAGTGAGAGCGCCTTTGAAATCAAATCTCCGGAACAGGAGGTAGTGGGTCTCCACGGGCGAAGGCGGCTACAGCGAACCAACTCACGGGGCAAGAAGACTGCATCATCCTGGGGTGGCCGGAACTGGATGGATCAGCAGCGACAGTTCCTTCAAGCATATGAGTACCTCTGCCACATTGGTGAAGCCAAGGAGTGGATGGAAGACATCATCGAAAGCGATCTCCCGCCTGTCGTTGAGTTGGAAGAAGCCCTCAGGAATGGTGTCACACTCGCGGAAATCGTGCAAGCGATCAAAGGTCAGCCCCTCCGAGTGTTCAGGGATCCAAAGCTGCAGTACCGACACTCCAACAACTACGCCCACTTCTTCAAATTCCTCTCCGAGGTCGAGCTACCCGACCTGTTCCGCTTTGAATTGGTCGACTTGTACGAGAAGAAGAACGTCCCGAAGGTTATCTATTGCATCCACGCGCTATCATGGCTCCTCTTCCGCAAAGGCATCGTCGACTTTCGTATTGGCAACCTTGTGGGTAAACTACAATTCGAGGACCATGAACTCGAAGCTACACAAAAGGGCCTGGATAAATCCGGTGTTAGTATGCCCAACTTTTCTGGTATGCAGGCCAATTTCGATGTTGAGCCGGAACCAGAGCCAGTTGAATCGGAGGAAGATCGCATCGACCGCGAATTAGGAGAGAACAGTGAAGTCATTCTCGATCTGCAAGCACAAATTCGGGGAGCACTTGTAAGGATACGACTGGGCAATATGATGCAAGATTTCTGGGACAATGAACATCTTATTGTAGACCTGCAATCACGAATCCGCGGCGACTGGGCACGACAAATCGCATACTACCGACTTGACATGCGACGATTCGCTGTAAATCTTCAGGGTGCAGTGCGAGGTTTTCTAGTTCGATCCAGGCTCCGCAGCGAGGAAATGTATTGGCAAGATAAAGAGATGCAGGTCCTCAAAGTCCAGAATCTATTCCGTGGGCGCAAGGCCAGAGCACAAGTGCAATACACGAAATCGAAGATACAGCGACACGAACACGGCATAAGACAATTCCAGGCAGCCATTCGAGGAGCACTGGAACGATTACGGGTTGGCGATCGATACCACCAGACTCGAGATACTGAGCCGGCTGTTATCCACATGCAGGCCATGATTCGTGGTGCTCTTATCAGGCACCAAGTTGACCGTGAATGGGCGGAGTTGAACGAAAACGAAGCTCAGATCATCGATCTCCAGTCTGCGTCTCGCGCGATGCTTGTCCGGCAAGAAATGCGAAGTGACCAGGAGAACCTGCGACGACATGAATCTATTGTGACCATGGTACAAGCTGCTGCTCGAGGCATTATGGCTAGGAGAAAGAACGCCGATGTGCAAGAAAAGCTGGTAAGCACCGATGTTAATTGGTCCGATCTTCAGTCTAAAGTTCGAGGAGACGTCTTGAGGCGCTCTGTGAGGGAATTGCAAGAAGCATTATCCGCACAAGAGGTTCAAGTCACGGATCTTCAATCTGTTGCTCGAGGAGGAAAAGTTCGCTCAGCTGTTGCAGATACTCTTGCGCAGCTGAACGGCCAAGAGAGCGTTATTCTTTCTCTTCAAGCTTATATTCGCGGGTTCCTTTCACGACAGAGGCACTTCTCTGACCTTAAGGCCCTACAGGCGCAGATCCCCGCAATCTTGGACCTGCAATCATCTTGCAGAGGTTTCATTCAACGGCAGCGGACATATGAGATCCTATGCGATCTCAACGCTCAAGAGCCGGAGATTGTACAGCTTCAGAGTATAGCTCGTGGTGTGTTGCAGCGCATGCACATCGGCATCCAGCTCGGTCAGGTTGAAGAACATGAAGATGCAATCGTTGAGTTACAAGCACTAGCCCGCGGTATGATGATTCGACAGCAATACGCCGAAAAGCAGCAGTTCTACAAGGAGAATATGGAGAAGGTCATCAAAATCCAAAGCTTTGTGCGCGGACGGCAACAAGGTGAAGCGTACAAAAGCTTGACCAGTGGGACCAACCCTCCCGTGTCGACAGTGAAGAACTTTGTCCATCTTCTCAACGACAACGACATCGACTTTGACGAGGAGATCGAGTTTGAGCGCCTGCGCAAAACAGTTGTGCAGCATGTACGGCAAAACGAACTTGCTGAGCAATACATCGATCAGCTGGACATCAAAATTGCACTCCTGGTCAAGAACAAAATTACATTAGACGAAGTTGTCAAGCATCAAAAGCACTTTGGCGGTCATGTCGGCACACTCCTTAGCAGCAAAGATATCTCCTCTAAGGATCCGTTCGATCTCAAGGCATTGAACAAGAACTCTAGAAGGAAATTGGAGCAATACCAGGAGCTGTTTTTTATTCTTCAGACTCAACCTCAATATATGGCCCGCTTATTTAGGCGTGTTCGCGAACAAAACTTGGCTGAGAAGGATACTAAGCGCATCGAACAACTAGCCATGAGTCTCTATGGTCTGGCACAGAAGCGACGAGAGGAGTATTTGTTGTTAAAACTTCTTTCGCGGTCACTCAAGGAGGAGGTTGAAGGATGTGCGACATTGCAAGAATACCTACGGGGCAACTTCTTCTGGCAAAAGATATTTGCCAACTATGTCCGATCTCCGCGAGACCGCAAATTCTTGAAGGATATACTGGGGTCGGTCATTCGTGAGAACATTATCGACAATGAGCATCTCGACTTGGAGAGCGACCCAATGCAAATATACCGGTCCGCGATCAACAACGAGGAGCTGCGCACTGGCCAGCGGAGTCGTCGCGACCCCAATGTCTCACGCGAAGTAGCCCTCAAGGATCCTGAGACACGAGGCACCTTTATTCATAACCTTCAGGATCTCCGGGATGTTGCGGACCAATACTTCTCAGTCTTTGAAGAAGTTCTCCACCGGATGCCTTATGGAGTGCGCTACCTCGCCCAGCAAATCTTCGAAGAATTGCGTCTCAGGTTCACGTATGAGCCCCAGGAACAGCTTCTCCAGATTACCGGCCATTGGGTATGGAGGGCGTACATTCAGCCTGCTCTAGCTCAACCGCAACACTGGGGCGTAGTCGACCGTGGCCTATCACCCGTCATGAACAGAAACCTCACTGCCGTTAGCAAGGTTCTCGGACAAGTGGCTGCAGGAAAATTGTTCGGTGGTGAAGATATCTACCTACAGCCACTTAACAGCTACATCACAGAAGCTATTGACCGTCTGCAAGATATCTGGTCAAATAGTAAGTGTCTTGAAAACCGTACCAGATGGCTTGTGCTAACATTTGTACAGTGATTGACGTACGCGATGCCGAAACGCAATTCGAAATTGATGAGTTTAATGATCTTTTCTCGCGGACAAAACCAACCCTTTACATCAAACTCGCTGATGTGTTTGCCATTCACAACTTGGTCATCAATGATCTGCCCAGCTTATGCCCTTCGCAAGATGACCCCCTACGAGAAGTTGTCCGTGAGCTCGGGAGCGCAAAGAACAATGAAAATGAACTACTACACGTCAGCTCTACTGAGATCACATTGACTCTCAATCCCAAGTATCATGAACAAGAAGGCAAGTCTTCCCCGCCGATATATTTAAGTATCTACTAACTGTCCTAGACCCTGACGCACAGATCAAGTCCCTCTTCATGGAAACCAAACGCTACGTGCTCTACATCATTCGCGTTCAGACGGGCGCCAACCTTACCGAAATCATGATCAAACCCGTCACGCCTGAAGATGAAGACCGCTGGGATGCGCTTGTTAGAGAAGAACTTGCAGCGCAACAAAAAGACCGACACCGCAAGCATAGTCAAGTTCGCTCGTCCGCTGCCTCTACCTATACCACCGACATGGGATCCAACTCCGTTATCGACTTAGACTACCCTACCCTCAAGCAATACGCCCTGAAGAATATGATCTACCTCCAAAAAGCCGGCCGTATCTCCCCCCACAACAACTACCAAGACCTCCTCAACGCCATCGCCGTCGACATTCGCACCAAGCACCGTCGCCGCATGCAACGTGCCAAAGAACTCGAAGGCGTCCGCGGCACCCTCTCCGCCCTCGACGACAAAGCCCACTTCCTCGAAGCACAACTCAAGTCCTACAACGACTACATCGAGCAAGCCATGATCACCCTGCAGTCCAAGAAGGGCAAGAAGAAATTCCTCCTCCCTTTCACCCGCCAGTACAACCACATGCGCGAACTCAAGTCCTCAGGCCGCTCCTACCGCTTCGGCTCCTTCAAGTACTCAGCCCGCAACCTCGCCGAAAAGGGTATCCTTGTGTCCTGGAATGGATATCCAGAACGCCAGTGGGATCGTCTGGATATCACCATCTCGTCGAATTCCACCGGCTCATTTGAGATCCAGGGGAGTCAGGGCAGCATGATGATCCCCGGCGCATTTGCACAGGTTCCTCTAGATGGCCTGTTGCAGGCGCAGTTTGATAATCATCAGTTTATGAATCTTTTTGGGGATGCGCGTGATGGGAGTGGGAGTGGCGCCGTCAGGGTTAATGTTAATCTATTTTTGCATTTGATTTTCAAGAAGTTTTATAGGGATGAGTAGGCGCGGAGGTAGAGGGATTGAGGGGTTGTGGGTTTTTTTAGCGGTCTGGGTTGGGTTGGGTTGGGTTGGGTTCGGTTTCGGTGATGACTTTTCTCTAGCATGAACTTGCATGGCGAGCATTTTACATTTTAGGACTGTGTTACGTTTGGATATCCACTATTTTATTCTTAAATTTTTTTCATTTTTTTATTTTATTTTTCAGATGGGATGTGCTTGGGTGTGGAGTGACGCGTGATGATATGTCATGTATTGGGCGAAATTCAATAAAATACTTTTATTGACTTTAGTTGGCATTGGGCTATTCAGGCCAGATACAACTCAGTTACTATAGCGTGTATACGGTAATGTGAGAACTATATTAGTGCGTGTTCAAAAGACGTTGAGACAAGGTGTGTATCTATGCTTTCTAACGATGTTGAGAATGCTATATCGGAACTCTAGACGAGTTATAATGTTCCGGGGTTTTCTTATCTCATCTATGTAGTAGAGAGAGTAGTATAAACGATTAGATCATAACATGTTTAGGGATAGGGTGCCGAATAGTCTGTGCCTTGAATTGTAGATTATCGCTGCAAGCGAAATAAATGACTGTAAACTACTTAGTCAAGCTTGAGAAACGATTGAATTGATTGTACGATTGTACATGATAAAGGAAATGCATTGAGTTGCAGCTTCGTGGTATTCTAGTAAGCTCTCTATAGCTCCATTCTATGAACTAATTTCTAAAACTTTTGGTTCTTAGTTGGCAGTGTATTGTTTTATTCCTGCGTGGAGCACTAGTAGCCATCTTCCCCGAGATCGTGGCTTTCATTTCTTTGACCAGAATGAAGCGAGCTTTAAGTACTCTATATTCTATGTTCTGCTGACCTTTGTAAAAGAAATATGCCTTCATACTCTGAAGGTTCCGGACAACACTGTCTAACCTCGAACTAAATTCAGCACGTAAACAGTTCCATGTATACCCACACGACTATTCTAAATTGCCAAGGATTAGGTATTACTTTGGGCTGCAATCATTTGGTGCATTTCCTCCTTGCTATTGCCTGGGCAGGCTGCAGGTGCATTTGAGCTTTCTCCGGGACTACCTACGGAACATAAAGTTTCCTACAGTCCAAGGTTTCCACACGCTTATACTGCGAGGCAGATTCTGCATCAAGGCATTGCTCCAAATAGGCTAGGTAAACAGATAAGTAGACCGTAAGCTGTGCGTAGAAGTGGCGAATGTTTGTGGTAACCGGGAGAGTAGCCCCAATCAACAAAGCGGTCTTCCCGGGTCAGCACGCCCTGCAGGGCTGTACAGCAAAATCGGGGCCGCATTATGCCATCCGGTGAACCGACCCCTAGATACACGTAACTGCATGCGTGATGGAGGATGGATGCGGCGCATTTTTGTAAACACATGACGCACAGGCTCAAAATGCTTGAACTGCATTTTTTCGGACTCCGAGTTGCATCAGCCTATCGCATGATATCAGCAGCATAATAAAAACCCTGATGCCCGTGTGTGGCACGGCGACGAACATTTGGGATGAACGTGGGTTGCGCCTTGGTCCCTGGGTTTACTGGAAGCTGACCATCTCCCAACACGCTGCATTATTCCTTTGTCCTTCGCGTCAGGCTTGTAGACGCTGACGACTGGGCTCCAAAAGCCGGTCCGCTTCGACACTCAGCGTCCACTTTGCCTGCGCCGGACGAGCTCGTCCGTCTTAGCGCCCGATCTTTAAGCTGAATCTGCAAGCCGCTGCAACACCAAAACTCGCGCAGTAGCACTTGTAACAAAGTTCGATCATTGAAAGGAAGATGGAGAGTGAATATGAGCCTTGATATGCGTTATCATGGTATATTTGGTGTTAGTGATCTGATTGAGACAGCTTGCACCATCAACTTTGCTAGCGTACTTCAACGTCATGTCGAGTGCATGAATGATTTCTTCGTACAGTGACTGGACAAAAGTTTAGCACAGCATGGCACGTGCGCGCCCAACACGAGATTGATGCCTCATCGTTTACAACCACCCACCACCTAAAATTATATAGAAACTCGGTTTTTTTTTTGGTATTTGAAGAGAATTGAATCAATATTTAGTCTGCCAGCCTCGCGCGCGCCTACAAGCTTGAATCCTTCTCGGCATACTCAAGATGAGCT